>JBBBVU010000021.1:22762756-22784772 GCA_037177055.1 Atherinosoma microstoma | reverse complement strand
TTAGTTTCTTGTTTTAAGTACTTATGTTGAAGTTCTTTTTTGTTGACCTCTTTTATGGGCCCAACATTATTTTGGAGAATTGTTTTGTCTTTTTGTTGTAATTAAATCAAATTATTTTTCTAAATTCCCTGTGCCTCTCTGGTTTTTCGGCTCGGTCCCTCACATAAAGGTTACACTTTTTTGGCAGGTATTACATTATTGGTTATTACAAGCTTCTTTTCTCTAAAACAGAACATGGCAGGATGGCTTAAGTCCTAGATAAAACCAAATTAAAAAGGTTTGACCATAATCTGCTATGATGGTTTGGGCTTGTTATGTAGCCACAGGCCCTAGAAACACTGCACTCATTGAGTCAAGAATGAATGTACAAAAGCTTTTCAGTGTCAAATTTGAGACCATTTGTCTGACATCCAAAGTTTGACTAAAATTGAGTCAGGAAGCAGCACAATGTCCCAAACACAGCATCAAATCTACAACAGAATGCCTGAAACAGCAAGGGATCAAGGTGTTGGAAGAGGCTCAAAGTCCAGACTGAAATGCTTGAATGTTGAGAGACCTGTACATAAATAAATGCCTGAAAATTTCAATGAATTGAAGCAACATTATTAGGAAAAATGAGCCAAAGTTCCTCCACAATGATGTAAGAAACAATTAATATCATATAGAAAACATAACATGCTGATGTGTAAAACATTTTTTACTAAACATATTTAGCTCTGCATGTTCTTGAAAAAGTTATCAATAAATGAAATGAGTTGTGTTTATTTGAGCATTTATTTAAAGGTGCTTTTACAAGCAATGCAGACATGGAGAAGAGGAGGGAAATAACTTTCAAAGCACAGTGCATCTTCATCTTCCAGACTCCTCACAAGTCAAAGCGGCACAGATTTCACTGATTTTCTGCCTGACTTTCCATCCAAAGTTCACACAAGATAAACTGTGAGCAAGATTTTCTAAATAATTAGATCACAACAGGAAGCGATTCCAATGGTTTCAGGAGATATTCCACCCTGTTCTTTGAGACGTATATTATTCTGCATAGAATGGCTGCATACACATATGCTGGCATAGAGTTGTTCATAAATGGTGGATCATTTGTACACACTGTCAGAGTTGGCAAGAAATAACATCACCTAGTAGAAGTTGGCCCTGACAGACCAACATTAACTTAAGAAGAAATGTATAAATGTTTTATTGTAATTAAATGTTTAAAAGTACTTAATAACAATGTCTTAACCATTATTAATGGGCTACATCTAATAGAAAAAAAAAGCTGGTCATAAAAGAATAACCTCTCTGGTATAAGGAGGAGAAGGAGATGAGGGGAAGGTGGGTTGTCTAGGATAACAGAAGACAGTTTAAAAGAGCAGAGATCAGGCTGATTGGCTTGAAAAATAGCAGGCAGAGCTGAGGTGGGTTTGACAGCGTGGGAAAATAGAAGGGACAAAGCGTAACAGGATGACAAGCCCAAATACCAGTAAATGGGGGCAGATATGAGGGAAGATATCTTCCTTGTTAAACTCTTGCATAAGCGTCATTGCAAGTTTTTACTGTTAGACCAGTTTAAAATATGGGAAACGTGTTCAGGATTACAACATCTGTTGTTAGAAAATAATTCTTAGTTTTATTTGGCTCTGACCTGTAAATAAATCTATTATCTATCATCTCAAAAAAATATCAAGAATCAATCGAAAAGCTCATTTATGCCTTCATCTCAAGTAGACTTGACTACTATAACCATCTTCTCTCTGGTCTTCTCAAAAATGATCAGACAACTTCAGCCCCTTCAGAATACTGCTGCCAGAGTTTTACCAAGAACCAGGAAAACTTAGCACATTAGCCCCTTTCTATGATGTCAAATATATCAGGGCCACAATATATTTCTGAATAACTTGTAGAATATAAACCACTCAGATATTTAAGGGACAGTCAGGTTGTAGAACTTCAAGTAAAAATCAAATGCATTTAAGTATTGCAGCAAATAGATGCGGAGTAAACTTCCTGCCTCTGGTTAATGGTCCCACTTCACACTGCACTGTAACTGTACTAGCTATTATGTTACACATCTTTTCAAAAATTATTTTGGTTTTACTATTTGATCATATGTTCTTGTATTCTTTTATCATGGTGCATTTCTTTGCCTGTGTAGAACACTTTGTATTGCCTTTGTGTTTCAAAGGTGCTATTAAAAGGATGCTGTCTCTCTTCAGGTTGAGAATATAGTTGCTATTAACCCCATGTTTGTGTAAGCTTAAGCATACTTGCTTGTGTACTACCTGTTAGCAGAAGATGCCACAAGGGGGCACATTAGAATGCTCAGACTGGATTGAGCTGCCAAATTTGTAGTAGGGTCTAACCCATACACTGTAAAAAATATGGACAAACCTTCCGACACGTGTCCTTTAGGTTTCTGAAGAGCTGAATTGAGGTTCGTTGAGAGGTTCCCACCGTCGCCATCTTGGTAGCGTCGCGAGTACAGTCACTAAAATACAAAAATGGGTGATGAAGTGGTGCTGAGAGGGGGCTGTGAGCGTGGGGAAGGGATGATTGACACCCATCAAACTGAGCTGCCGGTAGCTATGAGCTAACAAAGCTAACCCGAAGCTAACCAGCTAACGGAGGTGGGTGGGCTAAAGTAAAGGCGCCCTGTTAGCCGGCTAAAAACTGCAGTTGTGCTACCCTCTGCCTCCTTGCTGCTGGATATCTGACACCTGCCAATCAAAGGGACACACCCTTAATTATGAAGAATTTCCAGATTAAATAACATCCAAAGGGATGAGTTATAAATAAATTCACTCCCCCCACAGTTGTCACGAAGGCAAACTTGACCTATTAACCCTAAAATTGTTCTTTTTGTACCAGGCTGTAAACATGTTTATTTCTGCTGTGAAGTTGGTCTTTTTAACATGGGGGTCTATGGGAAACTGCTCCCTTTTGGAGTCAGCCCCTAGTGGATCAGGGGGGGGACTGCAATTTCTCTGCTTGAGGTTGCAGGTCTAACCTTAATGATGAACATTGCACCAATAAAGGAAGTAGACATTTGGTTAATTTTGAGACTATAACAGAAAAAACAATGGTGGTAGGCAAGGCTCCTGAACCAAAAATGCTGTGGCCTGTCTGTCCTTTTTTTACCTCTATCCTCCCTGTTACCTTACATCTGGTACCCACACTGCCTCTAAAGGTTACTCACATATTACAGCTTGTGAATGTGTAATGTTAATTTCTCAGGATGTGTATAAATGCACAAACGAAACAAAACAATGATTAAAAATGATGCTAAGCAGACATGATAAACACGTAGTTAAAAGCAAGTATATTCTCAGCCTTACTCCTTGCTTTGCATTTCGCTTCCATCTCCATCAAAAACATTACCTCATCAATTTTATGGTATTATTCTATGTATTATTCGGGCAAAACCCAGCTTCTCATGCTTGTAAACAACTTTACCGTTGGCATTAATATTAATGTTGATGAATAATTCATTGATAGTAGTGCAACTAGTTTTCTATGGTTGTGTAAAACAGTGGTTTCCTGCCTTTTATATCCTGGAAAGAGTCTGATTGGACACTCACTTGTGAAAGGTTTGATTGTACTTACAATACAGTAGCTCCAGGAAAGCACTCATATTCCCTTCGCCATGAAGTACCATCTCTTCCGTCAGTGTCATGCCATCCAATGACCGTTGAAGAGAAGCTGCGCCTGCAACTCAAAAGGCATTCTGAGGTTCTTCCAGTTTAACATTTGGACGGTTCTGTTTATTTAATCAAGCAGATCTTTGAAAACTTAAGCCCCCTTTGCTTGAGCAGCTTTTTAATCCCAAGTTAAATTGACTCTGGACTTGTGAGAAAGCTGAGAGCAGTTGTAAGCAGCATTAAGAAAGGCCTGAGGTTATGTGGTTCCTTCCTTATATAATGAAACTTATACTTAAAGCAATCTTTCACCTGGACTATTCTGCAGCAGATTCAACAGATCACTGCTTCACCCCTGCAAGCGACACCGACGCCACTGAATCAAGATAATGGCCCGCATGCCTTAAGTTGATCCCCCTGCACCTGACTGAGGACCACAATTAGCCGACAAAAAGTAAGCTCAATCAATTTCAATTTCACCTTTGTAGGGACGATTGACAACACAAGGGGTTAATTACCCCTTTTGCTGCATTGATTGGTGTTCCTTGCACCCTGTTAATTAGGGTGACTGATTTGGTGCTGAGGTGGAGTGAGATATAAATGATAAGCCTGACTGGAGGGGACCTCCTGTTTCTAGACACTTACGGCCTCTTACGTTTGTTTCTTCCTCTTAAGCATCTCACTTTGCTTTTAGCTGAAGAATATAATGGCCACTTATTCAATCTTTTTTAACTTCTACTTATTTTTGACAAAATCTTTCCTGATGGAGGCATTTTTTGTCGGTCAGATATCTGAGATTTGTCGCATCACATGCTATTTAGCTTTGACAGGAAGATGTGTGTAATAGATAGTTTCTCTGTTATGTATTTTTCATGATGTGCAGCTTGCAAAAAATGGTGTAAAAGGTTATTTTTCTCTTCACTGGAAAAAGAAAAAAACCCAAAACCTCTTAGCTGTCTTGTTGTCACGTCTCACTGATGGGCGCGAGACTTGGAATGCATAATGCTGAGCTGCAGAAACATTTATATCCTTTCATGGAAGCTTTCCATGAGGGCCGCCTGCCGCTCGGCTATGCTTGGCTACACAGGTGACAGTGTGACTTAGCTGTGAGAGTGGGCAGGCAGAGCTGCAAGGCACGCCTAATTGAAATCCCCTCCTATGCGAGACAGAGGAGATGGAGTTGTAAAAGGACCTGTAATTACTGAGGCCACTAATGAGAGATAATTAGGTCATATGGCAATGTCTCTGCTGGTGCTCTGCTGTAAAAGATGTAGATAGCAATAAAAAGGGAGGAAAACTATGAACTCCAATAGCTCGCTGCTATTATGTGCCATAATTATTACTGACCAGCTCATTACTAGTAATAAGTTAATGTTCTCTCTTACTTGGAGCCAAGCCTGGCAGGAGGTGTAAGAGAATCAAAGAGCTCTTTGGGTCCCAGACGTCAGTGGGGCTCTGCAAATGAGGCATCTCATGCACAAATGTTGGCATTTCTTTGTCCCATGCTCTGCCACGTGCTAACTGTACCTTCTTTCTTTGCTCTGCTTAGCATGTGGCACTTCAATGCATGTGCACTTTGCAAACTAAGTTTTAAAACTAGTAAACTAGTAGTTTGGTGAGTGAAAATATATAACATCATATTGAATAAAGCCACCCATTTTGCCTTCAGAACTTCCTGCATTTTTCATGGCATCATTGAAGTGTAGGAAACATTTCTCAGAATTTGGTCGATATTGTCAGACAGTTGCTGCAGATTTGTTGGCTGTCTATCCAAGCTGCCACTAGACAAACAACCAATCACACTAACACTCACTCCATGGGAGAATGAACCTAATTAACCTAACATGCATGTATGAGGACTGTGGGAGGAAGCTGGACTACCGGTACGGAACCCATGCATTAACTGGGAGAACATGCTAACTCCACACAAAGTGCTTTCAGACCGACATGGTTTTGGTATAGGCTCTGTTCTAGAGTCTCAGAACCTTGGTGCTTTCTGGTGAACCAGCCTGTGTTCACACCAGTTTAATGGGAACCAAAGTGGGTGGGCTATACCCAGAAGGAGTAAAATATGGACTGCTTGGATATTTGGTCATGAAAGTTGATGGTTAAGTCGTCAGGTTCAATTAGGTTTCCCAAAATAAGCAATATATTCAGATGACCAAGAGAATTTTGTAAGATGTTGGGACGTCAACATGAGCTTACATGAACTGCCTACCGCAATTTACCTGTTTATTTACCAGCCTACCAATATGACGCATTCAGTTTTTACTGCAAATGAATAATTTCAGTGATTGATCGACCCAAGTTAGCCTCCCTGAATTTTATTTTCAGCGGGTGGTCCATAGTCAACCCACCATTCATCCATGGAAGACCACGGCAAGAGAAGCGATACATCTTCTTCCGTGGTGGCTGCTGCAGTGGCTGTCCAGCAGCTGGACAGATGGACATGTTACACCACGTCCAGCTTTTTACTGTTACTGTATTCTTTCTTTTTTTCCAGAAGCTTATTGATTATTTGGTCAAGCGTTTTTTTTATATAAACTTTATTGAAACAAAGCTTGCAATACAGCACTCGTGTGAACATTGACGGCTAACATTGGTCTGGCTTCGGCTTTTTAAGAAAAAAAAAACTTTATTGAAACATAAGTTAGACAGAGGTATACAGTCTTTCATCACGTCACAGTTGCAAATGATAACCACTATTTTGTTGCCAGTTAAGAACCTACTTTTTAAATTATTTTTAGTCTGAATGCACCGGCCAGTTCAAAATCACACTGGCCAGGCACTGGCAGTGAAAAGGCAAACAGAAAGACCCCATTAGGTTCAAACCAGGAGCCTGGTGCTAACTACCACAGCACCATGCACCCACAAACCAGAACAACCATGACATGTTCAAAGTCATTTCAATCCCCTTTCTTCCCCATTCTGATGATTTGAACTTCGACAGGTCATCTTGACCATGGCTACATGGCTACATGCCTAAATGCACTGAGTTTTTGTGATTGGCTGATTAGCTCATTTCTTTTTAACTTTGAAGGTGCAGTGTGTAAGAATTGCTGACATCTAGTGGTAAAGATGGGCATAGAAATTACTTCAAATGCCAAGCACAGTTGTAAATGGACGGTGGCCATCAGTGGCCAGAATTCTTCCAGACATAAACATGTTCAATCTGTGAGTGGATCCAATGGGTTCAGGTGCAGCGATGACTACAGGTAACTACTTCAAAATTGTGTGTATATGTGTTCTGTCTGCTTTAATTTACCTTTTGCTCTAACACCTATCAAACCAAGCCAGTACTGCAGTTTTAAAGCTGAGAACGTTTTCACTTCACTCACAAAGTGTCTTGTCCATTCAGAGACACCGTAGTTAAAATGCTAACACAAAAATGGCAGCAGCTATGCATGTGGAGTGAACCCATGAAAAGTGAATGACAGTAGATATAAATGACTCATTCCAAGAAACTAAAAACAAAATTTAGTCATCGTTAAGTCAATATTTCCGACCCAGGGGATCCATATCACAATTATGAAAAAACTACAATTCAGTACAGGTTAAAAACAAAACAGAAACAACACAAAAACACAGAACCCTCCACATGTTCAGTGTCTAACATACCGACAAGTTCGCCAATGGTTCCACAGTCTGGAAGAAAATCGGACAGATCTGCGTACAGGGTTAACCAAAACAGCAGTTAGGTCATTTTCTGTCTTACACATATATCCATACATCAGGTTACGTAAAACAGCAAAGCAGGTAGCTAACCCAACACTTACACACATATTTATTTTAGTAAATTGCATAGATACCAATACAAATAGTTTTTAATGCAATTAAATTTTTCTGTTATTGAGCTTTGATTTTGTCCCACACTGCAAACGTTTAACGTGCCAAGTGAGGCCTGAATTGTCTGAGATGCTGCTCATTTCTTTGTGATTTCTCTGAGCATTGCAGTCTGACCTTCTCTCATGTCCATTCCTGGCAAGATTGACAAACATCTTCAATGTTTTCTACTGGAAATGAATTTATAATCAATCACAATCGCTTCTCTCAGATCATTGCTGATGTCTTTCCTCCTTGGCATCAGGTTAATATACACCTGAGTGCTGCAAAGCAGAAAACTGCCAAAATATCTGCTTTTACAGATGTACTCACACTTATGATAATCTGTTAATCAATTACATTTATTTAGCAGCACCTGGCTGATAGTTACCTTATAAACTCCAATAAAAGTATTAAGGGTGGACTTTTGTTTTTCCCAGTGCTTCTGTGTTGTGTTTGAATTTTTGTTAAATAATGAGTGTTATATGTTATGTGTTATCTAAGATTTTTCTATAGCCAACATTTAGACTGTCTGTGGACCAAGTAATATATTTTTTTCTAAAAGAATGTTCCACTTTTTTCTTGAACATTCATGTGGTCATGACTGTTTTATTATCTAAAATCAGATTTCCAGTCACATCATTGCCTCATGCTGGTGGCCCTGAGTAGTTCATGAAGAAGCGCAACATGATGTGCTTAGAATAAAGCAAACATTTTCTTTGCTTCCTTGTAAATCCTGCCTTCCAATTATCTCTTGACTGGAGCTTCAACCATCACTGTTAACAGCATAATTCCACCCCAGTCTCATGAAAAAGCCCCGTAAACTTGATCCATTCAAGTATACTGATGCAATTTTGGCTGTTTATTTCACATTTTGCACACAAAAATAACTATTAAGTGTCACATCATTTCTTTATTCGGTCATGCATCCTACCAACTATTGCTTCACATTGAATAGTCAAAAGAGAGTAAATCTGGCTGGAGTGGAAGAGCAAAGAGTGAGACCCATCCTGAACACTAACATTTTGAGTCTTTGAAATATGATTTTTTGCATTCTTTTGTATTTTCACTTGATGTTTAGCTTCTGTTTTACACATGACAAACTACATGGTAAAGGCTAAGGCAAGGCAAGGCAAGTTTATTTGTATAGCACATTTTCAGGTTCAAGACAATTCAAAGTGCTTTACATAAAACATTAAAAGCATTACAGATAAGAAGTATCATAAATGAGACAAAATGGTAAAGTTTAGGAACATAAAATGAATATTATTTTATTATTCCCGTGAGGGAAATTGTAATGTTGTGGTAGTAAAGTAATACCCTTCTGAATGAATGCTATTGTTTCCTCTTTAGGTTGTGTAGTGGGTGTGATGTTCAGCATCTTATATCTCAAACGGCTTTAGAGTTACTCCCAACACAGAGCCACCCTTTTTGATCAGTTTGTTTAGTTTCTTTAAGTCTCTTGCACATCATCGGGCCCTGCTGTCTCACTGCCAGAGGGTTACTAGTTAAAAATTTGGCAGTGCATGTATGAGTTCTCTCCGGGGAATCTGGCTTCCTCCCACAGTCAGGAAACATGCATGTTAGCTTAATTGGTTATTTGATCATTGGTTGTTTACCTCTGTGATGGACTAGTGGCCTGACAAGGATGCACCCTGACTCTTGCCCAAAGGCAGCTGAGATAGGCTCCAGCCTCCCTGCAACCCCAGATATGATGGATCAGTACAGGAAATGGATAGATGGCTGCCAAGCTCGTCCTCCTGAGCAACTTTCTTTTTTAAGAACATGTCCTTTAAGATGTGCTAGACAGTATGAGGAGAAGCTGTCCTGCAATCAGACGCTGCTGAGTTTCATCCCCAAAATTGCCACTTTCAATTCCAAAACAGGGGGGAGTTACATTAAAAAAAGAGGCATCTTTAGTGGATGTTATTACAAACATGCTCCCAAATAAATTTTACAATTCAAAGACATTTATGTTAAGTGGCAGATGTGTTTGAAACATCAACACCACCAAGCCCTCCATCCTACATAAGTCAGCTCGCACACTATTACTTGTTTTTTGTGTCCTTTGTTGCTTTTAAACCATATCAAGCTAAAAGAATAAAAGATCCTCATCAATAATTTGAAATGAAATCAGGTTTTGTTTAGGAGATGATGAAGATTCAGAGATGTGCAGCCTCATTTTGAGCTGGCTGGTGACACAGCATGACTAATACAGGAGATTCTGCGGTGATGTTCACGGTCAGGCTGCGATTATGAATTGCTGCAGTGCGTGAATGAATGATTTCCACACAACATTTACAGACTTTATAACTCTTTAGAGCCGTATGCATTGATGTTGCAATTCATGTTTCTCTCTGTGTTCAGGGAAACATTTGTACTTTGTTTAGTTCACCATCCCTTTTGCAGGGCTAACGTGGAAGTCAATATTTCTTGGATTTATTTTGTGTGCAGTGCTCAGTTTGTGGAAAACATCGATTTATTCTTTGGTGTTTTTCTTTTGGCTTAGCCCAGTGTAAGGGGATAAAGTCTGTCTTTAGCTCATACACGCCCCACAGCTCATAGAAGCCAATGTCTGATGGTGTGTATAGATGATCGAGCTTGCAGACACAAACATATGCATGACTGCATGTTCTTTACATTCAAGGGCCTGCCTCTGTGAAACAGAGTCAGCCATGTGTCTTTATTGGAAAAATGTAAAAACCCAAGTCAAAGAGTCACGGGTCCAGCTTTGAAAAGCCCTAATGGGTTTCTTCAGAGCGCATCAGGATAATGACCTCTTCAGCTCTCCAACCATTTAAGTGATCTCCAGTTAATTGGCCAGGAATCTCAATCATGTTGGTATTTTCTCCACCATCTGATTCCACTCTCTTTTTATCCATTAGTTGTGTTTCTAGTCCATATTGTCCAGGGAGTCAGCAGAGAAAATTATCTTCAAATTAGAAACAAAGTCTCTCAGAAAGGGGTTTATAAATTGCACCTTTAACTGAATCAATTTATTATTTGGGTTTTAATTCAGCCTTTAAATGAATAAATGAAAACCCTGCTAGATAACACATATAAACTGCTGCAACTTTCCCATAGCACATTATGATTTATTTGCCAAGCATGTTGTCTTTGAAATAAGCCACATTTTAAATAGAAAAATAAATACTTTCAAATTTTCATGCTCAAACCAAAAATATGCCTTTTTTAATTTAAAAGTGCCCGAGGCCACAACGGCTTAATTGCAATAATGATAATTACCTTAATGTAGCTTCGCTGGAGGCTCATATAACCTGTCTGATTCACATTCAGCATGACTTCCTGCCTCAAAACACAAAGACAACATTGATAATTTTCTCAGAGCCCTTTGCTCTCAGACTGCAGTATTACTTAGAGGCTTTCACAAAGCTACAGTTCTGGTTCTGATACTGGCTCCGTTCTTGAGTCTCAGAACATCTGTGCTTTCTGGTGAACTGGCCCGTGTTCACACTAGTTTAACCAGAACCAGAGTGGACAGACTTCACTAAAAAGACGTTATCAGGCTTCCTTATAACCTACTGTTTCCCAAAATAAACAATGTATTCAGACAACTGATGTCAACATGAGCTTACATAAATCCCTTTCCAAAATTTTAATTGCTTACCAGGCAACAGTTACCAGGCAACAGCAACCACAGCAACATGTAGGTTAAACTATAAAGCAATGGTGACCAACTCCGTTCCTTCAGATCGACCATCCTGCAGGTTTTATTAGCGTTTCCATTACAATTTTTTGCAAAATAAAAGCGATATTTCTAAAATTTCAATAAAGTACAATTGCGATTTGCATTTCCATTGAATGATGTTTAGCACATACATAAGCTGTAATTCTTGTCAAATCTCATCCCGCATTACTCCCCCTTGAGAAGGATGGAGATACACATTTGACGTTTAGGAGCAGCTGTTTTGGTTACTACTACTGCTGTTTGCCGCTGTCCTCATCAGAAGACCAAAGCAGCGGGTGATAGTTCAGAGGCAGAGTCCATGTGTGTTGGAGCGGGATTTCAGGAAGAGGATCGTCACCGAGGAATTTTTCTATTTCCTTGTAAAACTCAGCATTTCACCGTTGTTTGCCTTCAAGGATGGCGGTTAGATTTTTCTCTTTAATTATTTGTAAAAAGTGTTCCGTCTCCTCCTCCGTCCAAACATTATTTTATTGCATTATTTAGGTTTTGCGCAAGTCTAGGAGTAATAAAAACACAGCTATTGTTTCCCTGGTACAATTAAAGGTTCTCCAAGCTTGTTAATGAGCCATTGATTTGAGTCAGGTGTGTTGCAGCAGGGAAACAGTAAAACCTGCGGGATGGTAGATCTGGAGGACTGGAGTTGGTGACCACTGCTCTAAATGAAGGATTCCAGTTTTTGATTTACCTGAATTGTTATTTTGTCTGCCGTTTTTTTTTTTTTTTTTTTAAATTGAAACCCCACAATACAGCATTTGTTTGAACACTGACAGGCGGCATTTGTCTGGCTTTCACAGAGCACCTCTCTACGGTCTTCTCCCTCCTTATTTTCCATGTATAAATGTATGACATAAAATCCGTCATTACCTTGTGCTTCTCTTTTTCTTTCACAGAAAGTATCCCTGGCTTGTGCGAATGTGGTGTTTGTTGACCCCTCTTCCCTGTCCTCTCCACCACCAACAGTTTTCCTTCTCCACTGTCGCTCGCTGCCCCGTTCATGCTCTGGATGAAGGATTGAATAAAAAAGAAGATGGAATGCAATCCGCTGATTTTCTGAGCTCGGCAATTCTTTATGAATTTGCTTACACAATTTGAACAAACTTATTATGAACTGAACTACTGTGGATCATATAACGGATTTGTTTTCCATCAGATTGTAATTGTATTAAATAATAACTGGATTGGACTTAATCTTTAAAAGTGCCTTGAGATGACTTTGTCATAACTGGGTGCTTTAGGCTATAAAATAAAGCTTTAAAAGGAAAATTAGAAAAACAACAGATGTAAAACTTTTTGGTTGGGTATGTAATTTAATCCTGTTGACACCAAAAAGAAAGAAAAACATTTCAAGAAGAAAATTGAGCTTCTAAAATGAATATTTCTTTGTTTTTCTGTCTTAATGACTAATTGGGCGTCTCTCTGACTTTGGGCACAACTCTCTGATTGATAACATGCTCCTGGGTGTGTTGTGCTTCTTGTGTTTGTTTAGGAGTTTCATTGAGTTTTTCTGTTCAAAGATGGGTTCCAATGCAAGTTGTCTCATTGATTTTTCACCAGTTTCAAAGTTATTTTCATCCCATGACCTTACAACAAAGAAAAGCCAGACTTTCCTTATTAAACCTGGCATTTATTCAATTCTCTGTTCCTTGAGTTGTGCATCTGTAAAGGGCAGTGGAGATTCTTGATGGTGCACATGAACCCCTACCGCCTTTGGTGCAACAAACCTTCCTGTTGGTCCCATCTTGCATGTGACAAATAGACGGTGGCATCTGTGTTCTGGAGGCCTCGGTGGCACAGCGGCTGGAGACATCGACTGCCGGGACGGGATGAATATTCATCACTGGGTGCTATTTCACCCCATCCGCTCCATGCCGGCTGTTCCATTTTTTAAGATAAGTAAGGGGGGGGGGGCAAAACGACGGTGATGAAAATCCGACCGAGAAGGAAGGGAAGCAGACTGAGGTGAGAAAAGGACAAAGATTTGAAAGATGTTTTCCCCAAATGTGAGAAACAACTCAGACTTGTAGGTGATGAGAGACGAGAGGGTGGGGGAGGAGAGAGACTGAAGTGGGGAAGGATAATTAAACAGGAGAACAGAGCAAACAAAAAGGTGCAGGAGGGCAGAAAGTGAAATGGCAAACGGAGAAGGTTTGGGCTCAGAGAAAGACGGAGGACAGAGAAGTGAAAGTGATTACTTTAGAGAGGCGAGTGAATTAAACTAGAGCGAGAAAGTAGTCAAAGGGGCAGGAAACGACGACTTTAAAGCAGCAAGTAAAGGACAAGAGTAAAAGGAAAGATGTGGAAGTTGCTCCCCTCTGTCTTCATCCTATTCTTCTAAAGCTCGACTGGATCTTTACCTGCAGACAGTCGGTGGCGGCTGCTGCACTCCGGTCAGGGGATAAGCAAACAAGACTTGAGCACAGATGGGACTGTCTGAGATGGATGGCCTTGTCACAGATATACACACACACACACACACACACACATGCTCACACTGTACGGCAGCATGGCAAAACAAAAATCCCCTCATGCACAAACTGATGGAAAAATATAAATTCAGACAGAACACGTCTTTGCAGGGACAAAGGCCCATGGCAAACCTGCCTGACTTGCCTCTGATTGGCTGTCTATACAAAAGCTATAGTCATGACAGTTTCCCTGTTTGTGTGGCTGAGCACCCATTAGCCTCATGCTTCCTTTCAGCATGCCCATCCTTATTGTGTCCTTGTCCTGTTTGTATGAGAAACCTGTAATCTTTCAGAAGTGTAGAAAGCAATAATAATGAGCAGGTACCAAGCACATGGTCAATGATAGACATCTCTAAATCACAGGGGAGAAACAAATAAAAAAGTGGTTATCAGCCATTTTATATTTTTCATCTCTCAGCGAGGCACAAGCGTGACAGCTTCACTTCCCACATGAAAAGGGAAAATGTGAATGCAGATAACTGCAGGCTTTGTCACCTCTTCCCTCCATCAGCCCTGTTTGACAGGGGGAAAATGGACGAGGGAAACTCATTATCTATAATGTATTCCAATACACCCAAGTGCCAGGTTTCATCACAGCCGAAGAACATAATACTTAAGTTTGGTTTGCATTAGTATGTATGTAGGGTCTTATACAGTATGAACTGATTTACTGTAACAGTAAAGCAGCTAAAAATGCTTCTCTAATATATGCAGCAGCATCTTCTCTGTTGATATTTTAGGGATGATGGTTTCCTGCTAAATGCAAGTTAATGAATGTTGGTGTTCTGCAAATATCACTGCTGGTGCAACTTCAGCACCAAACTTTAGGGAATTAAACAAAGTCTTGACCCCATATACATGGATTATTTATACAGCTTTATCAATGTGTTCTTAAACTATCATCCAGACACAAATACAGTTTCAGAAAACAAGTCTAAAAACTCCATCCAGGGTGAGAATATCTAAAAACTGTATTTGTTCTTGTTGTGAAACAGAGAAAACAGAGTTTTGGGGTTTGCTAAATCAAACTGTCTGCTGTTATTGTCTTTCTTTACATGAAAAGTCCTGGATAAACAGTTTTGATGCTTACCTCGCTACCATAACTTGGACTGTTACATGATCAGATTTTGACATTATTGTTTTTAGAGGTATAAAACGCAGCTTTACATGCATGAGAAAAATATGAAGTAGCGTCGTAATTCATTGGTCATGAAAATGCAAACAACTGATGAACAAAACAAAAAGCTCCAATCATTGATGTACTTTGCTAACAGTAGCATGTGTGTAAAGCACATTTAGGAGCAACTGTTCTTATCATTAAAAATAAAACTTGACCATTTTTCTTTTCTGAAAGGCCGTGTATTTAATGATGGCTTCATTCTGATATGCACTATCCATGTCTACGTTTTTTTTACAGATTCAATTTTCCAAACATGCTTGGCCCTTTAGATTAGCTAGCACATGGCAGGAGCTGGGGCTAACTTCTTTCTCCTCATGTGGATGTCCGCTGCAGATTTTTTTTGTCTTTGAGGTTTGTTTCAGGTTAGGACAACTACTTCTTCAACTGATTCATAACCACACTACACAGCCTGGTTTATTTACTTCAATCATGTTAATTGAATTTGCAGTTTTTCAGAAGATACCTCAAGATGAGCTTTTCTAGTGAATGGAAAGCCAACTGGGTTTTATGTAATTATATTGACAGTTTTTTTTTTCTTCTAAATCTGTGTGAAGACAGGAATTGGTTTTAACAACAAAGGAGGGAGACACGTCCATGTTTGTGTGGATGAGGCTGTAGCTGAATACTGCTTCACAAAGTTTGAAGACGTGGGAGTTTTTGATCAATGATCATAATAGATGGAGGCTAAAATTTCAACCTGTTGCAACTTTGTTCACTGTATTTGTATCTATTTATCTATAAAGGTACAAAAAATACTGATGAACACATACATGTAAACATGCAAGATTAAGCAAAGGCTAATTTCCATCTATAGTTCCTTAGCAGGCCAAAGCCAGCAAGACAACACAATACATACAATACAAAAGGTAAATAGTAATAGTAAATAGTAAAAGGTCAATACTAAATCATTATAAAATTCAATATAAAACAAAGGACTTTAATTTAAAATTTTTTGGTATCTTTTTATCTGTCCATCGTTCTTATACAAATTCATTTAATTAGCTGGAATGAGAAAATAGTGATTTATTTTTCCTAAGACAAGCTGATAATTCATCCAACCTCTTCTACATATTACTCTAAACTATTTCGATTAGTTCATTTCAACCATATAACCAAATTGACTTGCGTAAACATTTCACTTACAGGCTAAAACTGCTTCTGTGCACATCATATTTTATTATTTCAGATAAAGACATTTAGATGATATAAATAGAAGATACTAAACATGCTATATGCTAAATAGAAATGATAAAGTCAGTATTTGGAAAAAGTAAATATATTTTCCGATGACCGAAAGTAACTGAAAGAGCTCCTGCTGAGTTCCTCTGCTTTTAATGGGGGTGTCTTCATTTCCCAGCCTAGTACCTGATTTAAAATAGGAGTTATGTAAGGTGAGATTTATATGATTTGTGCACGTATATACATTGATAGAAATCCTATCTCTTGCACAGGGAGTAAATTTGGCCCCAAACCAGTTGCATTTTATCAGTTTTTCCAGCACATTGCCCAGGTATTTTTCTGTATAACATCCCATAACTGACAGTGCAGGTCCCAGAGAGATAAATGCTGTGAGCTAAGATCCCAATAAGAACAGCCATTTTCACATCATTCCAAAGGACTCTGACTCACTGAGCTTGATAATGAAATCCTACACAATTTAAATGCACGCACTGTGAAGAGGGGCCACGATCAGCGATAAATCAATTTAGAAACACCCCTCTAACAACATCTACATCACAAAAAGGAGAGATGGAAAATCTCTGGAGATGTAAACGTGTTTATACATTATTCATTGTTGATCGATTTAACTTTGACATCTCAGCTGGTGATTTTATTTTTCTTTCCTTTGTCTCTTGATCTAACTTAGAGAAATGGATCAGATATCCTCTTACCAGTACAAATAATTGGATACATTTTTATATACAAATGAGCACTGAAACTGATTTCATTAAAGGGACAGTGTGTAACTAATTTGGCTTTTAATTTGGCTATATTTGCAAAAATCAAGTTTCACTTTCGTAAATACAGATTTCATTTTAGTCTAATCCCAATCGTATCCAAATGAGAGTGTTTTCTAGCTTAGAATGAGTTATTTATAAATACATAAGTGGCAGCGTACACAACTGATAGCTGCCATGTTGCATCGCTATCTTTGAATTCAGTAGCCGAAACGGGACAAACTTGTTAGCCCGACGCCTTTTAGCAGTGAATCTCCATGTGTTGTCGGGGGAGGAGGAGGAACAAGCAGCTGACCGCGGTTTGATCAACTTGCTGGTTTCCATTGAAATGGAGGACCATTCATACTCTTTGCCCCGTAAGAGGGAGGAAAAATAACCAAGAAAAGAAAAAGGATTAATAACCGGGAGGAAACACAAGTTTACATCGGCGTAGCGTTTACCAGATGGAGATAATTCTTTAGGGAGAGGGACATGAAAACTGATGTGAGGCTGCAACTTTCTGCTGGAGAGGTAAGTTCATTCAGTCTAACAGTGAAGTTTATCTTGGTGTCATGTAAGAAACAGGGCAGGATAGTCCAGCAGCTACTTTATCCTCCCATTCGGATCATTTACTGTCACTTGGTATATAAAAGGGCAGACGGCTAATCTGTTAGCCTACAGTGGAAAAGCTCCGTTGCTACGTTACAGCACGGGATTTTCCTCTTGTAGCATGGACAGGCTCACTAAACCCTGCTTTCACTGCCTCTACCTCTCCCTCCTCGTCTTCCTCTCCCTTTCCCTCTCACTTCATCCAATCATCCAAATATTTTCTCATGAGTGGTGGGTGGCGATGACTGAACTTCTGGAACAAAATCTTTACATAAAACGGATAATTGGTTGTTTAAATCACAAATGTTGTTTAGACAAACATCAAAAGGAGGCGTGTTTATATTTGTTATGTCAATAACAATATGGTGTCATTAACAGAACATGTTTCAGTTTGTGCACATACATTGTTCTCCCACCGGCTCTAGCCTGTCATACCCCAGACTTCCAGTTATCTACTCCTCACACAAAGTGCTGCACCTGTAGCTCAGTATTGGTTAGAGGAATCTCGTCTGTCGGCCCCCCACTTGTCTTATTTGCCGAGGTTTTATTATGAGCTTTATTTTTTTCTTGTTCTTCATCTAATATCTTGCCATCTTTTCTTAACCTCATCTGGTGTTCTTCTTGTTTTTCCGACTGCATTTACTTTTTGTCAAATACCCTCCCATATTGCAGTCCTTCTGGTCACATTAAGATGTTTTGCTATATTTCTATTGGCCTCTTCCACTAATATTTCGATTAATATATTTCAATCTCCATTTGTTTTCCGTTTGCAACTGTCTTGCCCTCCTTCCTCATAATGAATCAATTGCGCACGCTAAATCCTTATTTAAATAAGGCTGTTTGTGCCCATTATTAATTGCATAATCAATCTCAGTAGATCACCCGCACATCATGGAAACACAATGGGCACAATTTATTTGCTGTTTAGGATCTTTGTAAAGCAGGGCCCATGACTGTAGTCCTCCCCAGCAGTCATGGGGTCTGTTTTGATCAATGAAATCAGGTGTACACATCATCATGACAATCATCTCATCATCTCGAGATAACAAGAAAATGAACTCATTGAGATTATTTTAAAAAAGAACAATAATTGAGTACAGGCGCTGTACAAGTTAGATTAAAAACGCATTAGACTATGATCTACCTAATCTACAGGGGTTGGGTTGATGTTTAAGAGTTGTTTCTGCTTATCTACTAATGTTGGCTTTGATTTAGTTTTATTGGGTTGGACTGACTTTACATTGGTAGAAATTACATATTATATAAAATTGATCTTATCCAAAAAAAATTGGTTTGGATCAGTCTTCTATAAAAGTGTTATTTGTACCAAATGGTGTTATTTGTGCACCCAGCCTTAGAAAGTTGATCCAGTTTGATTTTCTTGGGTGAAATCAATTTATGTAATAGCGTAATTTGACAAATGTGAAACTAACAAGCCCAATTAAACGGAAAAGAAAGCCATTTGATTGTGTGGACTTTTTTTTATTTTCATGTTTATTCAATAAGCTTTGGTTGTGTTTTGTTTTCTTTACTACAAACACCTTCACACTAGAAGGTGAAAGTACATCCTCAGCTGTATATTTTGAGTCCAAAGCATCTCTGAAGGTTTGTGCACAGCTACAGAGTCCACAACAGTTTTTTGCTCTCATTCAGTTCATGCACTTTTAATTTTAGCAAGACATTTTCCTCTTTTATTTCTGCTTTATTCCATGATGAGTGTATTGAAAACCACAACAAAAATTAAGAAGCATAAGATAAAATATTGCTGTAATTGTTACTAATGTTAGCTAATGAAATAGAATTATATTAGCTTGTCATTCAGTAAGATTGAATTTGGATGTGTCATCTTTTGCAAACGTCTTGACATGATTGCTTTCTCAAAAAACAAAAGATGGCAGAGACCCCTGATGAGGCTTCTCAGCAAGAGGAGAAGACGAGGAGTAGGTGAGCTGTGCAAAAGTCAGCCTTGAGGGAGGATGACGAGACAAAAGAGAGATTTTAAAAAACGGGGATCAAACTGATTGTCTTGAAATGTAGCAAACAAGAAGACTATTAGAGAGAGTTGTGAGAACAGAATTGATAATGTGGGGAAATCAGAAGTGAAGTGTAGTTGAACAAAACTCCCAAACAGCAGAGAACAAGGAAATATATGAGGGAACACATACTCTTTGCTGAAGTTCTGGAAAAGTCTTGTGTTAATTTATACAATTACATTTGATCCACTGACAAAGATGGTATGCATATTAACTACTTCCTCCAGGCTGCTAATAACAGCAAAGAAAACAAGACAAAAGTAAATTTAACAACCTGTTGATTAGCCACTAATGCTGACAGGGTAGTTCTGAGCTCTCAGTAATTTAAATATGCATTAGTCACACTGCTCTCACGGCTGAGCTGAGATTGGTTATTCATAAACCTTCCAGTGTGAGGTCCTCCTGGGTTAGAGGGGGACGATGCTTAAATATGTTGAATCAAATCTGTTCTATTTACATGGCTCAGTATCACAAATAGTACATTTTCCTCAAGGCGCTGCGCAGCATCAAATAGCGTCCTTTGTCCTGAGATGCTCTGGTCAGGGGGGAAAAAACTTCAACTAAAAGCACCTCAGGAAGGGAAACAGCAGAAGCTGAAGAGATGCTCAAACAGCTTCTGTCACCTTCACACAAGTGACCAATCACAGTGTAGCTGTGTTGTCAAAGCTTTTCAAATGTTGCTCATTTTAGTGTCTACAAGCCAGCAGGCGGTGCTATTGTATGGTTTCAAAGGAACTGAAACAGCTGTGCAGACCAGCTGTGCACTGAAGTCCCAGCATGGATGCTCCTTTAGCTGGGAAACAATGTGGCTTTTTATTGCTGTTGTAACCAAAAGAAGCAACCGGCTCCATCACACTGGAGACAACACAGTGATGGAAAGTAATCTATACATTATTTATACAGCTGAGAATAGCCAACACCTGAAAGACTAACGGCTGTGTGGAAGGTTTCCTCTATCATCACTGTAAACCTTCTGCAGGTAGATTCTGGGAAGGTTTCTGCTTACTGCTGCATCGGTCCTTCTCCACGTGGTCACACCTAAACTGGAATGACATTTTCATAAAGCACTGAGAAGATAAAAAGATGGGATTTACCACGTTTTTAATTCTATTTTATTCTATTATTATTATTATTATTATTATTATTATTATTATTATTATTATCATCGCTATTATTATTATTATTATTATTATTATTATTATTATTATCACCGTTAATAATAATAATGATAATATTATTATTATATGTTTTTTTAAAAATGTCTTCTTCTCCTCAGTTTCTACCCAATTTAAAAATAGTTTATACCCACATAGTGATGTCATCTTTTTTAAAAACCAAGCAGGTCCCTGCTCCTTTGTGTTTATGTCTGATGCCCCCCATCTCCCATATAGTTGTATAATGTCCCATGTCCTGTTTTCTTACATCACAATTAAAATAAATATATTCCTTGATATATCGCAGGGCTGATGAGAAGCTAGAAAAGGAGGTCTGCAAGTAGAGCGACAGCTCAAGAGACATGCCATCAAACACAGACATCAAACTAGAAAACACATAGAGAAAAGAGAAGGAAGCACAAAGGGAAAAACACAGGGATCATAGCTGAGGCCATCACACGTCCAGCTGCTTTTAACTTAAGCTTTCAGGATTACCACAACCTGCATGACTGAATCTTCACAGACACAGTTTCCTGTTGCCAATGATTTCCACAAAGACTTATGAACCAACACTGCTTTGTTCATGCATGCACTTGCCTTTACAGATAGAGCCTAATAGGTTTTCCTTTATACCACAGACCTCCGTAGTTGTGCCGTAACTGGGATGTAATTCTGTAGGATGTGTGTAGCTGAGGTGGTGAGACTCAGCAGCCAGTATTTTGGGATATTTTAATGCAATGAATAGTCATGCAGTATGCTTATCTAATGCCTAACCCTAGCCAAGTTGTTTGTAAAGAATAAAACAGTGACTGAATCATAAATGACATTTTAAAGCAAAGCTACTTTAACACATCAGTAGTTGGTGTGGGACATGTGTGGCTCTATTTGCCTACCCCTTCAACCTCCTTATTCAGATTTGGTTGCATCCTAAATGTGATGTGAGAGTTATTTTGTGACTATTTCATGAAATGTGGTCCTCAATGGAGTTATTTTTGTGTCTGACAGCATGAAATACATGCCTGGTGTGCCATCTTTGCTGGTAAGTATAGTGGCTGATTAATTTTGGGAGATAATTCAAATTCTTTTTCAAGACAAAATGATGTACTTGTGAAATATTTCAAGGTTTTGTGTATTTAGAATGAAGAAACAGCACAGTGGGGGTAAGAGGAGACAGACTGGCGCAACACCAGCTTGGTATTTTCACAGGGACTTTGAGACTACCCATGTGGGGTCTGTCCATGCAGACACAGAAACAGACTATAGCTATGTCCCAATTCATGGTCTGCACACTTCGAGATCAAATTAAAAACAGCACTATAGAACTTTCACATCTGGGACGCCGCCTGCTAAGTTTCGCTTTGCGCATGGTTTACACGCTAGCACGCGAATGTAAACAAACCTGTCGTTTTGAACGCACGTCGGCGGATTCAGCAAAGAAACATTTGAAGACATTATCGGAGGAAGAGAGGAAACTAAGG
>JBBBVU010000021.1:22741898-22753138 GCA_037177055.1 Atherinosoma microstoma | reverse complement strand
CGGTATATGAAAAATTTATATCATAACGAAAATATACACCGGTATTCGGTACGAACCGGTATACCGCACAGGCCTATTTCACAGTTTATTTTTTGTAGCACTCTGACTATGCAAACTAATGAATCCATATGAACAAAACACATTCATTACAATGTGTTTTAGACATTAGTAATTTATTTCACACATAACTTGGTGATAAATTTATTGAAGCAACAAAATATCCAATAAGCCACCTGGGAACTGAAAGAGCCGGCTCTTTTTAGGGAGCCAAACCAAAAGAATAAACTCTCCAAAAAGAGCCAAAATTCTGATCATTGAATTTAATCAGCTAATAAAAAAAGTGTTTTTGGTCACTTTCATCAGAACAATATGCCCGCTCAGCCATCCACACCCTCCTAAGGCTTCGCTGCTCTCTCTGTAATGTTTATGCTTTTGAAAAATGCATCTATAAAGTATTATATAGTGCTTCATCAGTCCTTCCAGGATTTAAATACTTATTTTATCATTTAGATGCAGCTCAGGTTTTTGTGTTAAACATGTGAGCTATTAGCTCCCATCCTCCTCAATTATGCACTTGCCATTATTAAAAGATTACCTACAATATCTTCTGTAGCTGCTAATGGAAGAAAGAGCTCCTAAAACATGGCAACACACCTCTCTGTCAGCGTCTAATTTTTTGTTAAACATTTATGGCCTTCATTCCCTCCTTGGTCTATTTTAAGAATACAAATAGATTTAATAATAAGTTTCTGAGGTGAATCTGGTTTTGTGCTTATAATTTTATGACTTTTAGAGTTTGTGTATTTGTGCTTTTAATGCCGTCTAATACTGCTGTAACTTATAAGTTAGTAGATAGAGTTGGCAAGTTTCCAAATCTTTCTGTTTTAACGTTAATGAGTGATCATTAATTAGTAATATCGACAATAACAGAAGGCCTTACAAAATCAAGTTTTGCTAGCCCAGAACGGCGGTGTCTATAAAGGAAAATGTCACAGCCCCTAAAAGCCAAGATGGACAAAACCTCCACTATCACCATGGCTACAAACAGTCAACGGGGGGGAAACTCAAGCGGATCCACGTCTGTTCATTAATATCATTTAAGTATTTGTTAGATTTTTTTTATTTTTTTCATTTCATGTCTGTTTTTGTACATTTTTGTCTATTTTAATTTAGGTACTGTTTATTTAATAGGTTTTAATAGTAGTTCTAGTTTTTGAAGGACTTTATTTTTGCACATTGCTGTTACAGTTTATTTAAAACTAAACATAGTAAAGCTGTTGACATGTTTACAGTAAATTCCTTTTATATTAGTTAATTTAGTTACTTTTAGTGTGCCTATGACACTCACAGTCACAGTTAGGACTATATCGCTTTTAATATCAGGTGTAAAACCATCCCAGGCTGATAGAAGGAGGATGTAAACAACACTGCTGCACTTTGAGGCTTTATCTATTCCTTTTTCTGTGTGGCCGGCAAAGTTGTTAAGTTTGCCAAATATTAACTGTAAGATTTTTCTGCAAGTTAATAAATCTGTTGTCTGTTTTCCACAACCTTCATCACTGAATTTCAATCTGACAACAGAAAGTTCTCTCATGTAGTTTTACAATGACAGATGAGAAAATTTGTATGTTTGTTGTTTGTTTATGAGTGATCATTAATACTGACAATAGAGGGCCTCAATAATCAAATTTTGCTTTGGGTCCCATGGAGGCAATCTTATGAAACCTAAAAATTCTACCATGGAGTCTGTTTGCAGAATATTGGACATTTTGACTTAATTACTGGTGAAGCCTCAAGAGGCCACTAGTGGACCTTTGCACTTGTTTAACTGTATACTGCTATACATTACAAAGCATTCATTTTCATAGAAAAAAATAGCCTTATAATTAGCATTATGATTGTAGGTAATTATCAGAGAGATATGTGAGTGGTTTAGTTATTAGCCAGAGTGGCAGCATTTGAAAAAATGTCCCACAGGAGATTAGATAGGCTGGACGGGTATTATAAGAAATGGGGCAAATATATACAAAGTCTGGGAGGAACAGAGCTGATGATATAAAATGCAAGTGTTGAGACACTGAACTTTTATGTATGTATTATTTCTTGTCTTACCATACACACATATATTTGTTCTCATGGATCTATTACTGTTATTTTCATTGATGCTGTAATTTTTTTTATGTCTTATGATGGTTAGTAGCATTATTATTGTTTTATTTTTTTAAATGGATGTTAGTCTGGCAGTACAGTAGATCTTGGTGATGACGTGTTAAGGGGGATTGGGATGGGTTAAGGGGGAGAATGGTTATGTTGTTTTGTTTTGTAAATGTGAAAAAGAAAAAGAAAATGAAATAAAATGTTAATCATAAAAAAGAAAAAAAAAAGGCCTTTTTTCACCTAATTATTGTCTCTACTATTGCTGTTTACAGGTTTTCATGTCTCGTGAAAGCTTCAAAAAGGTTCCTCCTGAGAGTTAAAAGTGCCCTGGTAGTTCTGTGAGCATAATGAGAAAAAGGACTGCTTCAGTGGTTTCATCTTCATGTAACATGGAAGCAGCCCTCATCAGGTGGAATAAATCTATTCTTATACCTCCTTCTCACGTCTCTTGCAGATGTAAATGAGCAGAATTCCTGTGTGGAGATCAGCATGAATGTCAAACCTGTTCTATACACATATTTGACTGACACAATGATGCCCGGTTCTCATTTCTTTGTTATTTAAATTTGACATGTGAACTTAATCACATCTTCATGCCCCCAAGTCAGTGCATGGTTAGTTATCCTTGGATCTTGGGTGTTCAATTCTCTTTTCTCTTGTGCTCCATATTGTTATGTTTTCCAGCAAAGGATTTTTATTGGAGGGGAGAAGAATGATGGATAAGGTCTATTCCCAGGATCCCCTGACCAGAGAATGTATCATCAATGTCAGGCTTAGCTAGCAAGTCAAGGTGATGGGTGTCAAGGGCTAAAGCAGCGGTGCAAGAAGGGAGACAGAGGATCAGACCATTAATAGCAGCCCTCATCATGACTGAGTCTGACCGTGGCTCATCGTGACCTCTCTGTGCTGCCAGTCAATGCTCAGCTGTGAACTCAATAGTCTGTTAAAGAGGAAGTGACATATTCAATGCTCTTACTGCCTGATTCAGTTAAAGAATTTTGACACTTTAATCCAGACTGACCAACAAGTGAGATCCCAAAAAACACTTTGACATAAATGTACCACACACAGACCACTAATCTGCTTTCCAACAAGATTCATCCATTCCCGATCCTTTGTGTCTAAGATAAATATTAGAAAGAAAGACTGTATGTCTTATACTTAAGCACAGAAAGTTCAACAAGTCTGACATTCAGATGAAAAACCAACCGGTTGTTTCAGTTGCAATTAAATCCCCAACATTAGCTTTTGTCAAAAACCCACGATGGATTAACCTTCACTCTCTATTTCAGTTTGCTCGAATAATAATAATCAGTTGTAGAAATAAAGAAGTCCATATGTGAAGAAAGAGTTTTGTCAAACAGAGAGAAAAAGGAACAGAAACACTCAGTCCTTGAGAAGATTTATAAAGATATTTATCTGAACATGTGGGTTGTCCAGGTGTTTCATGTTCCAGTCGCCCACTTCTCATCTGCATGTTGTTGTGCTCCAACATCTGCTGCATTTCTTTAGGGGGAACAAAACCTCTGTGAAGTGCTTCTTAACAGCTTCCACAAACTGTTTAAGCTTTCTACCACCACATGGGGGGGGGGGGGGTATCAAACTATAACCAACGTAGATGATCATCTCCAAGGGCTCTGAGTTGCCAATTCATCTGTGTTGAAAAAATTCTTGTATATGGAAAGACTCTTCCACAAACTGGTGCCTCCACAAGACCAATAAATGCACATTAGGTGTCCAACGTCTCCTTTTACACACTTCTGTGTTCTCTGAAGAAACTAGCAGCTCAGAAATATGTGTGCACACCTTATAAATCTTTGATAATTGACTGCAAAAAAACATACAGGTGCATCTTCCATCAGTGTGCACTGGTGCCGTATCCATGAAACATGAATTCAAATCCAAGAGCAAGGTTATAAAGTGAGGGTTAACACCATGCTTTTTTCTCTGCTTTAAGCACTGTTAGTGACGGTTAGATTTTATGCTCGCTCTCTAAAGCTTTTTCTAAGAATGATTCTGTACTCAGAGCCAGTCAGTCATAAACCCGCGCTGAAATGACCTCTGCGCACATATAGTAGGAAGTTTAGTCCCAGTGCATTTGCATGCTGCTGCGATGAGCAACGCATCGTGCCGCATTCAGGGAATACTTCGTGGAAAACAGAGCTGAGCCTCTGGTGTGGGAAAATGGCATAACTCATAACCTTCACTAGAGGCCTGTGTTGCTTCGCTTTCAAAAAACTCGATTTACTGTTTCGAGGGTGGTGATGTTTCCACTGTGCCATCCAAGCAAGTGATGATTAGCCTTGTCCAGAAGACTGCACTTACGGGAGCAGCTGAGCTCCCATAATGGTTTCTGATGGTTGCACTTGCACTGCTTTTTTGCTCTGAGAGAGACAGCTTCGTGCATTGCTTGGTTGAGAACCAATGGTTTAAACTGACACAACTCAGCACCACAACGGTCTTCCACCACACTGATGTCCTTAACCTCACATGAACCCTGTTTGGCAATGTTGCCTTGTGACTCTCCCTCACACAAACATCCATCTCAAACCAATCATTTCCTGGAGAACAAATGCACTCTAAATGCAATGAAATCAACTTATCCAAACTAAAGTTTAGAGTCCTGGATCCATTTACACGGTAAATTATACACCTCCTATGTTTATCTAACCAGAAATAGAGTTACATGGGTTTCAGCTGGCACTGAAATGTATTGTCTTTTCTCATGACTCAGAGGGGATATGCTGCTTCCACTGGAGATTTGCAAAAATCACTGTCCCATTGTGGTGGAAGCTTGTTTCTATATCAATCTGTATCGGGATTACAGCTCTTTTAAATACAGCCTGCCTTAAATACCAATTTGCTAGCTTGATCAGTTAAGAGCTTTTGACAGCAGTGTCATTGAACAACTTTTCTGAGAAGCAGCAGGGATCACTCGGTTGCCCTCATTCATACTGTACTCTGTTGGTGGGATTAGCTTCAAATCCTCTCCCTCTCTAAAATCCTCTGTAGGGAGCACTGTCATTGAACCTGCTGTAACGGAGCTGTCTTCTATTTTTATTCCTTTTGCTCTTCGCCAGCCTTGGTGCGAAACATCAAAGCACATTTATAGTTCAGAAAAAGGAAAACTAAACCTCATTTATAACTGGTTCACAGCCAAATTAATTATTCATTCAGATTACCATTCACCAACACGAACAACAGGAAGATAGGCCAAGACACACAAACACAGACGCAAATTCTCCCAAAGTGCTTCAGAAAAGTGAAGAGCAGATAATGAGAGCGGCGGCTGCGTTTGGAGTCCTGTAAAAAGCTCTCACTGTCTAAAAATCGCCCCAAAGAGCACAATGTTAGAGGTTTACGGCACAGTCTAACTCCAAGGTGTTTTTAAGCCGATTAGTTGGTGTTTTGAAGCAGATAAGCATTCAGATTACCAGACTTTCTCTTCGGAGGACTAGAGTTCAAGTCTTTACCGTCTCTGGTGGGTAATTGGGATGTTGCAAGACAAACAACATCACACAAAATAGCTATTAAGGAAGTAAGGATATGCAGAGCATGTTTAGATTGAACAATTCACTCATGGAGTTAATGGAGTACTCAACTGGACACATTTAAGTTAGATTAAAACACACAATATGTACAAGTCATCCAGGTCACAGATGGTTACGGTCACAGATTTTTACAGTGAGTTTGCGTTTCAGCTTGAAACTGTTTCTCCCTTCACACAAAATGTTTACTTTTATTATGACTTGATTGGTATTTTTACTCATTGAGTCAGGTAACAATTCTACAACCTGAAGCTGGTTTGGCATAACTGTCAGGGTGCTAAAGATGCTTGTTGGGGTGGTTGAAAGTGGTTTAGTGAAATATTTTTTTTTTTTACAGAGAACACTGACAGAAACATACACAAGTTGATTCTCAGAGGGAACAAGGGAAGTGTGTGAAGTGTATCTGCAGTGAACCAGTGGCAGGATGCAGGTCTCCAGAACACAAAGACACAAGAATAAGAAAATGGACTGAATACACAACTAGTACGCAAACACTGCAGTGGGCGGCAGTGGCTCAGGTGGTTGTCCAGGTTTGAATCCAGGTCCCCCAGTTAATCCATCATTGTGTCCTTGGGCAGAACACTTCACCATCGCTGGTGTATGAATGTTCGGTGGTGGTCGGAAAGCCCATTGGCGCAGCTTGGCTGCCATGTTTCCGTCAGTCTGCCACAGGGTAGCTGTGGCTACACATGTAGCTTAGTATATGGAATATGAATAATGAATGAATAATGGATAGGTAAAGCACTATCTAAATCTAACACATTATTATCATGATGCCCGTACCAATTCAAGAAAACCTGCTGTCAAAAGAAAGCAAATCAAGGTGTTTTCCAATGGCCTGGTTACTCTCTGTAAAATAAAATGCACATGATATTCAGGCGCGTAACATAGGGGTGTACGTCACAAGTTTAATCATGACACTAGATTATATCAATGGATAAGGATTTGGTGTTTACCAATATCACAAATGTGGTCACAATACAATTGATTTGATTCAGAAGCCAGAAACAGATATGAGAGACATCTCGCATACTGATTCAGCACAATCATCTCTATTCATATGAAATCACAAAAAGCAACACATGTAATAAAAAATGTTCATATGTAAAAGAAAACTGGTAGAATACATTTCTATTAAAGCATTATACATTATATATACATTTTAGAACTTAGTTAACATTATGATAGTTACACATCACACCTTCAACATTTTCCTTATCAAACTAGGATAAGACATTTTGGTTGTTAGAACAAAGCAAATGGAAACAATTCCCCATGTTTTTATAAAGCATATTTTACAACTCATTACTGTATCCATGTTTGATCAATACTTTGCATCAATACTTTCTATATGGGAGAGCATTCCTTACAAGATATCACTCCTGTCCCAGCATGCAACACTGCAAATGCACCCTCAAATTCTCGCTAGTCATTATCTCAGCTGGGATCCGGAGTTAGAAAGTAATGTTTATGTTCTCCTGCTTACATTAGCTGCGTTTACATGGAGCACTTTTGTCTGATCAAACATCCAACCGGGAATAAAAATGCATCCTGTAAAAATGTCAGCCGATCTAATCGGCTTCTATCAGAATCATTTTCTATCCGATCGAGAGGGGTGGTTTAAACCTTTCCACATTCTGATTAACAGGAAAAAATAAGCATGTATACACTCATTCTGATGGTTTCTACGGTGGATGTTCTTTCTGTGCTTGAACCATGTGTGAATTACGAGACGTGACGAGTTTCAGGACAGACTTGAAAATGGAGGCAGCAACAGAAGCAAAACAGAACGGGACTGTGGCGGATACAACGTTTTTGATGGAAACTGAAAGAAGTTAGGATTATTGAGCATCTCCACATGTCAAAAGGTTCAACTCAACAAGTGGTTCATGCATATATTTGATTGATTTAATCGTCCTTGTCGGCTTCTTATCTTCTAAATCAGTAAACATTGAACATGTCAAAGGGGTTAAAATTATAGTGAATCGTTTCATCATGTAAACTTTGGATGACTTTATCTAGCGCCCATGTAAACATGTCAGCTGAAATCTCTGATCAGGATAGAAGAAACATTTTTTCCATGTAAATATAGCTGTTGCCACTCAGTATAAACTGCATGTTTCTACTTGATTTTAAAAGTTAGAGATCCAGGGCTGCTCGCAGTTTACAGAGCAGTCACTGCACACTTAATTTCACAAATTATGAAACTATCACACACTCAGATTCCTTTGGAATATAAAGTCTTTAAAAAACTTAAAGATTAATCTAATTGTCATTCGGAGGTTAGCACACAGACTACGATGCAAAGAAATGTTATGGATGAGAAGAACCGATCAATTCATAATTTACAGTGCAAAAAATAAACAAAAACAATGAATTTATATATAAAATAGAAGCAAAGGGAGATGAATTAATTTGTCTAATATACATGTGCAGGGTCCTGAAGTAAGATAAGAATGTAAAGGTTAATGAGGTCTAAATTTGTAACTGATAAGAGGTTTAGTGCAGTCTTGTCCAGATAATGTTGAGTTAAAGAGCCTGAAAACCTGCTGGTGTGTGCAGGCAGGCTCCTGTACCATCTACCAGATGGCAGCTGTGGTCCTTAATAATGAGCCCCAATTACCTACAATTCAACCTGATGTGACGTCAACGTTACAACATTTATACGTTCAAATGAAGTGACCACATCAATTATCTGCACTTCAAGTAGAAAAACATGGCCGACAATTACTATCATAAAAGAATAATTACTTTTCCAATTAGAACAAAAATGACAAGCTCTTCATTTTTATCCTGTACATGTTCAAGGCAGTACGTTTGACGTGTTCTTTCTAAACCATTTTGTTCATAGAGATCACTTGGAGTATGGAGGACCAGGAGAGTCATCAAAAAAGCAATACAGCATTTTCATGATGATGAATTAATTGTGAAATAAAAATATAGATTACTAAATATCATTTCAAATTCAACAATTAATTCATATAAAAATAAATCAAATTTGCAAATCATTTTGTAATTGCACATTTGTACGGTTTGAAATGGAATTATTAAAGAAAAAGGATATGACATTGTATTTATTAATTCATTATTGTGATTTGAAGATGCATTTTCAAATCCTTTTTCTAAAGGCAGAATTAAATGACACAATTCATAAATTTGGTAAGAAATACCATTCCATATCATACATTTAAAAAAGGTATTCCCTTTTTCATTTACATTTTCTTTTCCCCCTCGCATTTTCAAATCCTTTTTGCAAATGCGTTTCCTAAATGGTTTCCCCTCTGCATTTAACTATTCCATGACTCTTCTAGGCCTTGAGCAGCGAAACAAAGTTTAACCAATCACAGCTGCTCCACATTGTACCCCACGTGGTACTCCGGCTCTCTCATTGGTCAGACAATCACATTGTCTGTCTAGCAAAGAAACAAGACAGAAAACACATGGAACTTGAAGAGAAACTCGTCTTCTGAATGCTGTGTGGATGCTTCAAAGTTTCACCTATTCTGTAGCTGTCTCCCTACAGCTGTTTGCATTATTAGATCTGTACTGTCAACATGGTTAGCTAGCTGTATTGCTGTCTGACCAATGAGAGAGCTGGAGTACCATGTGGAGCACAACATGAAGCGGCTGTGATTGGTTGAACTTGGTTTTCAGTGTCTTCATGGTCATCACAGGATTTAATAATGAATTAATAAAATAATAATGAATTGATAAATACAATATGTAATTCCTCTTTAATAATTCCATTTCAAATGTGCAATTATAAAATGCTTTGGAAATTTGATTTCTTTTTTAATTAATTGTTGAATTTGAAATTATATTTAGTAATCTATATTTTATTTCACAATTAATTAATCATCATGAAAATGCTGTATTGCTTTTTCGATGACTCTCCTGGTCCTTCATACACTTCTGCTTATTACAGATATTTGTCATGTAATTTCCTCTGAGCTAGCTAATGGCTAATGTCTCTAATGTAACTTTCCTTTAGGCAAACTTTGCATAAATTAAATTGAATTCAAATTTTACTATTACAAAAGTAAACATGATGCATGTAAGTAGAAGGGTTTTTATCTTTAAAAGCTTTAAGCATAAAAATATTAAACAAATGACATTTTCATCAAGCAGCAGTGTCTATAAGGTCTCAGGCCCCGTGGCCTCGTATCACATCTTGAACCAGGGTTTAGATGAGCTGTTAAAAGTAAAGATGAAAATAATAACAGGAACTACTGAAAGATGAACGCATGGACCCTCTCATCCACAAACAAATCTGCATTGCGTATCAGTTCAGTTTTACAGGGAAATTGTGCAGTTTGGTATAAATATTTCTCATGAGGTAATAAAAATCTTACGTTTTAGTTTTTCTCTTCTCATAACTTTCTGATCATACGATCTCAGAGAGCATAAACACAGTTTCCCCTCCCTCATACACAATCCTTATTTTAAACCTTAAAGGAATGGAGGAAAGAAACATCATTGTGGGACATCACAAATAAGTCAAAGTCACTACCCAAACCCAGCAGAAGCTACCGCCACATGGGTTGCTTTGCATGGAAAGTGCAATCATATTTAATCAGAGGCACACAGAAAATAGAAGAAACTTATCAACCCGAGCATAATTACTTTACTTCACTGCAGTGCAGCATCCCCTGCAGGGCACAGCGGTATATTTAGAGGCACCTACAGATGAGCACAATTAAGAAGTACATTGAACTTCATGTGGCACTGCATTGGACTTAATATGATGGAACATGGGGTGCAAGTTAATAGAGCAATCTTCCACCAATCTGAAGGTTATTGGTTTAATCCCTAGCCCCATGATGTGCACTTGATGGCAGACAAGTGTCTTGGAGAGATGTTATCATACAGGGCCTCAGATTTGCTGTTTCTGCATCATGTCGCTAAACAACTGCTAAAGCCGGGGACTGACAAGGCTTTGTGGTTATTTTGGCTTTTCTCCCACACAGCCAGTGTTGATCACCATGCAATATCTGACACTTGATATCTAGCTGGTTGATCAAAGCACAGTCAGAGATGGTCTGCTGACGAGGTGGTTTCTGTCTTGAATTAACATATGCCTGGTACAAGTGAAGATAAACTTACAACATTAAATTAAACAGGCAAAATTTGATGAAGCTGCTGCAGCTGCATGTTGTTGTGGTTAAAACTGGTAAGTTAGCAGATGTGCGGATCGATACTGATATATCGATACCTCAGATACCAGTTTTCTATATTCTAGAATCGATTTTCATGTTAGAAAATCAATATTTTTGTATTTTGGGGTAAATATGTTTTATCATGAACTGGAATACAGTGGGAAAAAAAATTATATCTTGATGTTATAATACAGTGGTGGTGGTTAGCACAGCAGCCTCACAGCAAGAAGGTCGCTGGTTCGGGCAGAGTTTGAGCCAGAGGGGGTTGCTGGTTCGACCTGGGGAGGGGTTTGAAACAGGGACCTTTCTGTGTGGAGTTTGCATGTTCTCCCCGTGTATGCGTGGGTTCTCACTGGGTACTCCGGCTTCCTCCCACTGT
>JBBBVU010000021.1:22718694-22734797 GCA_037177055.1 Atherinosoma microstoma | reverse complement strand
CTAATCTGATCAATGCATCTGATCAGTGATTGGATCGGACTATAGTCTCCCGGTGAGATGGTTATGTAGATCTGTGTCATCAGCATAGTTGTGGTAACATATTTTGTTGTTTTTCATCATTTGAGTGAGTGGGAGCATGTAGATTTTGAACAGCAGTGGCCGCAGGGGGAAGCCTTGGAGAACTCCATTTTAGTTTGCTCAGATTTATAGTTACCTATTGACACAAAGTAGTCCCTGTCTTTTAGATAGGACTCAAACCAGTTGCTGTGCCAGAAAGTCCTACCCAGTTTTTCAGCTGGTCTAGTAAGATGTAAGACCAGGGACAAATGCAGCACTGAGATCCACTGAGCCAGTGACATATTTTTCCACTGATGGTTTTGTGATTCATGAACAGAGAACACAGCTGAAACCAGGGGTGGTGGATGATAATCTCAATCGGGAAGTAGCAGTTCAGGGCAATATTATGCAAGTCAAATGTTAAGAGCATGGTTCTGCATAAAATAAACATTCAAATATATTTAGGTCTACAGTGTTTTTGTCCTTTCCTTTTTTTTGTAAATGAAAACTATGACAAAACAACAGTATCACATCAAATAGGCCTGTAAAAATTAATGAAGAAAAATAATGTAATGAAGGGAGGGACTGGGTGTATTTACAATTACTTATTGCGCAATGTGCGGGTAGCTACATCAACGGGTCGGCTCCAGATTTTACTGGGAGACATCTGCGTAGTAACGGGTCGGGTTTGGTAACGGGTTTGGGCGGGTGCAGATTGGCAAAATTGGACTCTGGCCTCAGCCCCCTTCACCAATAATATAATTATCATCTCTTACTCTGACGTGTGCAGAAATGCCACCACAGCAATATCAGAGTGTTTACTTCTGGTGTTTCCCGAATTTGTCTAGTGATCCGTTTTATCATCATAAACACTGTTGTATATGCTAGATCTCAAGCTAGATGTTAACAGTGCTAAAAATTAAACAAGGCCATGTTTGATGGAAGCAACTCTGTGAGATTAGTGAGGTTACTTGTGCGCATGCACATTATTGGGGTAAACAAAAGGTGAGTCATTAGCACATTGATCAGTTCTGTGCTTTAGCCCAGTTTTCCTTGTGTTTTGAGCTGGTACTAAACTGTTACAACCTTTAACAATTTGTCAGGTTAAAGAGATGTGTGGCCCTAGAGACTTTACTTTACCTTTCTTTGTGGGTCATACCTGACAGCTGCTATTTCACTTTGGTGATAGAGCTTGCTTTCTGCCCTAAGCGAGAAGTCTTCATCCTGATTGCATCAGACATGGCTCTTGTCTAATTAGCCCAAATAACAGCCACAAAGGCTGCTATGTTTTCACACATGACTTCCAGAAGGGAGAAAACATAGTTCAGTGAAAGTGTTTGTCACAAATCAACATGCCTTGGAGTCAGAAATGGCACCTGGGATTAAGTTGTGACGACAACATAGATAAAAGGTGAGGAAGGTTATGTGCCTGTCTGAATCAGCTGGTAGAAAAGGTAAAAATAACTCAGGTGTGATACCACTGGGATGCTGATGCATTTTAATACTTGAACATGCAAACATTATATGATGATCCTCCGAATGGAAGCCTCACATAAAACATCTGCAGTCCAAATTTTCCAGAACAATTGCAGTGTTAAACAAAGTAAAACAGGTTTTGGATAACATAGCCCTTCACATTCTCTAGTGTTCATTACTTTCACCATATCTTTCCTACTGTGCAGAGATATGGGACAACAATTAGTGGACTTCAGTACAACCTCTACATTCTACAGAAAAAAGCAACCAGGATAATTAAAAGACTTGGCTGCAGGGACCACACACATTTATTGTTTTTACAGTCAAGGATATTAATACTCAGGGATCAAATAGATTATGGTGCACGCTGTATTGTACACACCTGAGCATCCATTACCCGACTGTTATACAGAACAATCTAGGAAGTTGTAGTCAGAAACTATTTGGTAAAAGGTGAGGATGTTGAAAAATACTTATCGGAGGCGTTAAATGGTCTGTGTGTTGTTTTCAGGCAACTAAGTGAATTTTGCAAAATGTTAGCTTATATAAATCTGGCCAATTTAAATTTATACTGGTTGCCAGGCAACATAGCAACGCAGCAAATTTCTGGTTTTTCTCCAAACAAATTATTCTAGTATTTGATCAAGTTAATTAACTTATCTAAACTATATTTTCACTGGTGGTCTGTATTCAACCTGCTGGGAGCTGAAGACATCGTTTGCTTCTTCTTCTGTGGTGGCCGCTCCAGTGGCTGTAGCAGCTGAAAAGACAGACATGTAACACCTTGTCCAGAAACTCTTTAGTCTTTTTTAATGTTAGGTTATTCTTTTTTCACATTCTGAGGCTCACTGATCATTTAGTCTGTTGCTTGGTTATTTATTTACTTTTTACTTTATTGAAAAATAGTAATACAGCAAACTTTTCAGTTTCAGAAGCAACTTTTTTTCAGTCTGGTTTTTCAGCTGGTTCACAATTAGGTCCAGGAACATGTACCCCTGCCAGTGTGAAAAGATTTGAATGGAAACAACTACTGATTCCCTCTCTCCCTACACATGTCTAATTCAAGCAAGTTTCTTGAATTACTTAAATTTATCTTTGAAACAGTGAGATTTATCTTACAGCCACATACCACAGAGATCTAGACTATTCATCGAAATGTCAATAGAGGCTGCGTTTCTACATGTACATAAAGGAATGAGATTAGAAGTCTAATTTGAATAAAACATCAATTCTTTTCTAATCTATTCTACAGTCATTTAGCAGACGCTTTTGTCCAAAGCGACTTACAACTGAGAGTGAGAACAACACAAGCAAGAATTCAAACAAGAGGGGACATCATAATTAAGTGCTAGTCAGGCTGCTGAGTTCAGTTGGACACAGGTGCTGCCATGAAGAGCTTTTATTTCTCCCTTCCCTCTCCCTACAGTCCCTTGTTTAATTAGGAGATCGCCATTTCATTCTAAGTATTGATACGTGTAAAAACACGCTGATTTAATCCTAACTGTGGAAAATGTTCATAATTGCGACCACTGCCTTCTCCATCTTCACGTATGTGGTGACACAATGGGTTTTGTCCAATGATCTATTTTCTGTAAGAACCTCTAATCAAATGAAATGGCACAGAAGTGACTGGTCATTAAGCATGATACCAGATGTTCAAATTGTCCAAACAGGAAAGGAAAGGAACTCCAATGCATCCCTTATCACATCCTTTATCATAGGATACGCCATAGGATTTCTGCCCTGTATACATCTGTTTCAAACATCATTGCCCTCGTACGTTCATGCCTCTTTTGATTTGGCATGGTAGTTAGGCAATACATCCACCAGAGGGCAGTGCAGAGTTCAGAGTTCACCTCCAAGTTCCGACGTCACTTCAAATCCTGTCAAATGTGATGACGGTGGAGATCATGATAAGGTACATTCTCAGAAAGAGAGGCAGCGCAGAATGTGGTGGCCATTCAATTCAATTCAGCTTAATTTTATAGCCCCAATTCACAACACCGTAATCTCAATTCAAGCCAGTTCATCGTGATCCAAGCAGTATTCATACAAATCAGTTCATAAACAGATTGCATCAAATCTTGACTTTGATTCAATCTTCCGTCCTGAGCATCTCTACCTGATTTTAAAGGTAGATAGGGTGTTTGCCTTCCAAACCCAAACTGGAAGCTGGTTCCATAAGAGGGGCATGATAGCCAAAGGCTCTGCCTCCCATTGTAGAGACTCTAGTAACCACAATTAGACCTGCAGTCTGAGAGCGAAGTGCTCTGTTGGGAATATATGGAACTATGAGATCTTTAATATACACCGGAGCTTGGTTGTGGAGAGCTTTATATGTGAGAAGAATTTTAAATTCTAGATTCACAGGGGGCCAGTGAAGAGAAGCTTAAACTGGAGAAATACAATCTTTTATGTGAGTTCTCATCAGCATGCAGCATTTTGGATTGGGACAGAACAATAATATGGAATTGCAGTAGTCCAAACTTGAAGTAACAAAAGCATGGACTAGTTTTTTGCATCACTCGGTCCATTGTCCAATCACATGTCTAGCATAGTAAACTAGGTCTGACATTCCACAAGAGGGTAAAGCGATGCGCCTGTGGATTATGTAAATCAGACAGTTGGAGCGGTGCCTAAAATGGTACTGCTTCATTTGGGACACATCCAAAAGACCCCTGAAAACTGTACAGATAACACATATAAAGGATGGAGGAGACGGACAGAACAATTCTGGACTCGCTTGATGCCACAGTGACATCTATTATGTGCATTTCTGAAGCTGTCACCCATCTGCAGCGTCCCAAGGCTGAAAAACCGCACTACACAACTTCTTCTTCCAGGATCCTACGTTACGTTGCAGCCGAGTTTCACTTTCCGCACAGCGTCACATGCTAGCATGCGCATATAAACACACCGGCCGTTTTGAAAGTGCACCATGGCTGATTCAGCAAAGAAAAGTTATTTTAAATTGATCCTATTATATTTCCGTTCCTTAACCCCATGAAGTTTGTTGATAAGGGCAAAGGGAATGAGCACAGGAAAAGATGATTGGAGATCATTTTTGGACTATAGCAGGGGAACTTCTCACAATGTTAGTAATCAGCCTTAATGCCACGTTGCAGTAGTGGTCAGTGCTGCAGTACCCCACAAAAATACACGTTCAGTTCGCAGCCTGTTTGTTTAAAAACCAACTAATTCAATGCCGACACAATCACAATCTATATCACAAATCTGTAAGACAATAAGGAAAGATCAGTTAGAATAGCTCTTGTTCTGAACGGAGTCTCACTGATAAAACTCAACAATTTTTGCTGATCAGTTTTTATTAAAAAGATTTTGTGGCACGACAATGCATTTTGTTTCACTAATTTCAGTTTTAACAGAAACTTGTATAATTTGTCTATGTTTGACTGTTTGCTGAGATTTGCCGCTATGCCAACCGCAGCTTCTTCATTCCAACGTGCTTTTGTAAAAGGACCCTACTGAAGGCTAAACATGTAAAAACCACCACCATCCTACTCAAGTTGAACTGAAAAGACCTTTGTGTTCCTGCCAGAGCTTCAGATGAACCAGGAGTATTCATACTCAGACTTAACAAGCTAAACTCTACTTCAAAGCCACTATGTTGTCCTTGCATGGAGAGCCTAATCCAACTAGCACTGCACCGTAAAAGTTAAGGAAACAAAAACACAAAGAGAAGCTCAGCCTCATCTTTAGACTCTAGGAAGCTTCGACACATCCAGTCACAGAGCAGGGGCAAAACTCACTGAGTCTGAATGGATAAATGGTGAATTGTTTGTATGCAATATGTGTGTGTGCTTGTTGCTGCACCAATGATGAATTGTGAAACCATTATTACTAGTGTGTACGTGGGTTTGATTCATATGTATCCATGTGTGTCTGACTTGGTCTGCTTATCTTAAAGCAAAGCCTTTTTTTAGATGACCATCCTACCCTTGATTTCCATGCTACTGTGCTTTGTACTGCATGTGTGTATCAGCAAATATATCCCTGCTGTGAAACTTCCTGCTTTGATTTGTGTGATGCTTGATCCTCTTCTGATAACAAACTGCAGCCTCTTGGAAAGCCAAGCCTGCAGCTGCTCCGCCTCTCAGCCCGTCCTCCATCTTCCCGCCCTCCTTCCCTGTAGCACTCACCGGCTTTTATGGAGGCAATCAATAACCTTGCACTTGTCTCCATGTTTAACTTGGTTTTAGAGGCCAGTGGAGCAGCATCTGGCGATGTCACACTCTACAAAAGGAGGGTTCATCCAGAGGGCATTAAAGATCCTTGGAGAGCTGAAGAATCATCTAAAAAACCATGAAAATGTATTTTACTCAGAGTAACCATTAAAAACCTGGAATAAATAAAAAGCAATATGATGTTGTCTGGGTTTTGATGGTGATAGCTCATGGCCATTTCTCATGAACACCTTTTCCAGCTGCAGATAAATGGGATTATACTGTATTTAAATCACAACAAAAACAGAAGATGAGGAAGATCTCACTCCTATTGCATCACATATTGTGCCTTTTTAAGGCTCCTTGGTCTTAAACAGACACTACTCAACTTACTCAACCATTTTCTCAGAAACGCGCCCCTTATCGACGGCTAATTCGGCATTCATCTTCATCCTGAACTGTGAGCTCTCTCCATACAGTAAAAAACAGTATTATCTTGACTCTTGTCTTATCTCTTGCTCTGTCTCTGTCTCTCTTTTGTTTCCTACCTTCCTCCTATAATGTCTTCCAATGTTTCTTTGCTGAATCCGCCACAGTGACCGTTCAAAACGGCCGGTTTGTTTAGCGAAACTCAGCACGTATGTGTCCCGGTTGAAAAAGTTGTATAGTGAGGTTTCCCAGCTAATTGTGCTTATTATTTATAACTTTTAAGTCTTTCTACTTATTGGTGAGAATGGGGAGAAAAACTTAATGTAAGCTTTGTGGTTTTGTATCTGTTAGAGGAATAAACTGTGATTTTGGTCTTCATTATGTTAATTGAAAATAATATTCAAAACTCTGAAAATAAACAAAAACACAAAGGTTTGATGTGTTGTTTAAGAAATATAAGTTTTGTTTCATTAAAGAGATTGTCCTTTCGTTTCTACTTAAATATATATATATATATATATATATATACAGTCGTAAAAAAAATTATTCATACCCTTCCATTAAAGAAGGAAAAAAATTGTTATTCAATTGTGGTTCAATAGAAATATTTTTAATAAACAAGCGAAAAATATGATAAACTAATCTCACTCATAAGCTGATATTTTGTTGAGCAATCCTTTGAGGCGATCACTGCAATCAGCTGTTTTCTGTAACTCTCCATCAGACTTCTACACCTGTTGGCAGGTATTCTGGCCTACTGCTCATCAGCAAAGTGCTCTCATTGGTCCAGGACTGTATTGTTTGTTTGTTTTTAATTATTTTTTCAGCCCAATTAAATTAAAAAACAATGTTTTATTTCACAAAATTATAATTTAGCAAATCTATATTTATTATTACTTTTTTCAGTCTCCAGTTATTTGAATTACTATCAATAATGTTGTCTTTTTTTTAATGGAAGGGTATACCACTGTGTATATATATATATACATATATTGTATGTAAAGGCGTGTGGGTGTAATAAGCCCCTGCTTCAGCCTATTCTTTTTAGTTAATGATTTCTCTCTTGAAATTGACTTCAAGTCTTGGTTGCTAAAAGTTCGTTAACCTGCTTTTATTCTTGTGTTGGAGGAAATTTGCAATGACTGATATAGCCTAAATATTATTGAATAATTGAAATTGAACTGGCAATGTAAAAGCATTATTTGTAAAGGTTTTCTTTGAGAAGCTTGTCAGTTATACATATATACATACTGTATATTGCCCTTATATTGCTCCCTGACCATTACAATTGCACACTTCTCACAGGAATTAGTTAGGAATTAGACATTCCGCAAAAGTTTCTGAGTAAGCTTTATTTTCTGCAAGAATAGAAGTGCCTAACAGCTAGGTAACCAAATAGAAAAAGAAATAAAATAAGAATTGAAGAAAGTTTCTCAAAATACAAAGATTGGTTAAATTAGGAAAGTCATCACAAAGCCTCAGATCTAATTGAGACATATTTAATGAAAATACAGGGCTTGAGCGAAAAAATTTATTTAACAAATCAGCATGTTTCCAAAATGAGCTAAATTGTCTCATATAAATATTGTACTGGTAATTGGACTGAGGTACGGCACCAGAAAGCATGTTTTCAGTCTACGATCCTTTTTCTAAAACTGAGATAACTTTAAACTCTTCCAGTGGTGGGAAGTTGGCAGTTTCCTCAGATCTGATGAAAAATTAATGAAGGAATTCTCTGAGGCCCCCCTGAGGTTGCCCTCTAAAGAACCCCTGAAGGTTCCCTATAGGCCTCTACCTTATAAGAGACTGGATTAACTAAGGTAAAAACAAACTTGGAGTGTCTGTGACAGACAGGTGCATATGGAGCCACCACAGCTAAATGGATGCAACGGGGATTTGGAGAAAGCAGTTTCCATTATTGTGATCTAGATGTGTTTTAACAAGGATTAAATGGGAAGATGAAGGAGGAAGCATTTATCTTGACGCCCACATGGATCTAGAGGACAAACAGAGTTGCCACACCAAAGGGTCACCACCAGACGGCTAGAAATGAGGAGGGTTAGTAAATGCATTCCATTAATAATGAGTTTTCTTGACCTTTTGACAAGTGTCCTACAATTTAAACTAAATTTATGCATTTAAAAGTGCTTTCATGCAGAAAATGAAATGAGATTAAACAAAAAAGACCTTTGTGTGCTTATGGACAGGATTATTTTTGCCACCCAATATGACATTCAAGGTGCTCATTACAGCTAAAGGTTTTTGTTCATACAGGTATTTCATGTCTCTTTTGGAGGAGATGGTTACGGTGGCCCAGAAGTGTCACAGCAATATAAAAGCATCAACACAACACAATAAGTCCCAACACAACATAATCAGCCACAACACATCACTAGTAGCGACAACACAACACAACACAGTAAGCTACAACATAATTAGACAGAACCACTCACTTCCGTTGTGGCTAATTGTGTTGTGTTGCATCTTATTGTGTTGTGTTGTGTTGCGTCTTATTGTGTTGTGTTGTGGTTTATTGTGTTGTGTTGCGTCTCATTGTGTTGCGTTGTGGTTTATTGTGTTGTGGCTAATTATGTTGTGGCTAATTGTGTTGTGACTAATTGTGTTGTGTGGCGTCTTATTGTGTTGTGTTGTGGTTTATTGTGTTGTGGCTTATTATGTTGTGGCTAATTGTATGCCCCTCACCCTTAGCACTTCCCCTTCATCCAACAGAAAATCACGATAGCCTTCCCCCTCACTTGAATGAGGGGGAAATGCTCAAAACTGAGTGGAGGGTTCAAGGCCCATTTATGCTCAACGCAGAAAACGGATACGCAGATGGACGACAGTTTCGTCCGTCTCCTGCTTCGGTTATGCACGTAATTTTGTGCGTTTTCAGGGTCCTTGCACATCCGTCACTCGACACAGAAGAGGGAGTACCGGTAACCACAGTGGCAGTGCTGAGCAGAAACAAACCAGAGAAGAAGAAGAGGAGGAACGGGAAGAGGTAAAAACACGGTTCAAGAATGAATATGAGGACACAATTTGTAGAAGTTATGCAAGCTTTTGAAATAAGGCTATGCAAGTGTTCAGGGCATGTTGGGTGGTTAGAAACAACTTTATAGTGGCGCATTACCGCCGCCAACCGTTGTCTGAAACTGACGTCGCATTGCGGGAGTAAACAATGAACTCAACACTGCCCACTAGTGGAGGTCAACCATGGCAACATAAAAAAAATAAGAGGCATGAAAGTATGATGACGACGACAACAACGTTTGTAACGGACGTCCCCATTTACGTCCGTAAGGAAGCTTTTAGGGCCTAAGAGGTAGAAATGGGATTCAGCTCCAAATGTGGACTTTTTTTGCCTGTTGAATGGGATAACAACTCCTTTTGTGATAGCCTTCTGAAATGCCCAGAGAAAGAATAGAAAAACGTATGTCCCAAGACACAAGTGAATTCTCCTATATCATAATATTAATTTTTAAACAATATTCTTTTTGTGTGAGAGGGTTCCCTTGAACAAGTACTGGATAGTCAATTTAGCAGAGAGTAGCCAGAGCCCCCCTTTGAAGAAACAAAGAAGGAATTGTGAGAGTGGAGCTAAGCTAACAACGACTCAAACCGGGGGCCATTGAAAAGCACATTTTTTGCCATCTAAAAGGATACAAAATTAAAAAGAACTTTAGCATTTTTATCTGACACAATATATTATCGTGAATAATACACCTCTCCAATTTTGCATAATTTTTACTTTGTCCCTGTTTTCTCAGTAGATGAACATGTGTTGCATTTTCTAGATAACTTTTCAATATTGTAACAAGTTCATTTTGAAAAAACTATTTAATATAAATATCCATTTTATATCTGTACTTATACAATTTAAACTTTAACTTCTTCCTTTTTTTGTCCAAGTAGACAAATGATTTGTGTGTGCACTCTGATAAGCGCGCTTATGTCTTTAAAACTACTTCAAGCTAAGCTACACAGGCTAATGAAGCACCAAACTGTTGGCTTCATTAGCGTATGGCTGCCTTAAAACATCCCTAATCTTACTTTTCTCCTTTTGAAAACATGTCATGAGTTGCTTTGCGTCATTTTTATATCTGCCCTTTCATTCTGGGGGTTGGGAGGGGGGGCATCCAGGTTTAGCTTTGATGTTGAGGAAAAAGCATCTAGCTTGCCAGCAGTCAGCACAATTAGGCACGTTAGGTTATGATCAAACCATTCTGCAGGTGCAGACTGAGCTGTTTGTGTCTTAATGAGGGGGAACGCTTGAAGGCAGGGAGCCTGACCAACAATCTGCTTCTCCATATTTCTCTATTTTTTTTTTATTTCTATTAGTTTAGCTTTCATTTTCTTAATGCTAACTATAGGATTTGATCAGCAATGGACGTTTTATATACTTATTGAGTGATGGTTATTTTGCTAACGCAGACACTTATGACTAGTTTTGTATTTTATACATTCAGCTACCTGTTTGACCAACACATATTGAATTGTGCAGAACCATGAGTCCAACACATATGAAGCATCTGGGGCCACAGAATCATTACCAGCTCCTTGTAGACTTCAGAGCGGCGACAGTATAGGCGACTAATTATTTTCTCTCCCTCTTCAGACTCATTTGATTGCATGTCTTTTTAGTTGGGCTTACAGCAGCTGAAAGGAAATGTGTTGTCATATTCACATCAAAAATGTTATTATTCTGCACACATGGCACACAGACACAAGGTTGGCATTTTCTAATTAAACGTTTCCTTAAGCTGTGTACATCTCCCTGGGAAGTCGGAAAGACGCTGACACCCTCACTGCCAAGATGAAAGAACTCATTATTTTTCCTTGCCCACTATCGTCCCCATGTTTCTCCCCCTCTTTATCCAGATAACAGAACTATTCCATTTAATCAACGCTGGCTGCTGGAGTACAGCGGAGCGGGCGCGGTCAAGAAAATGCACCTCAACAAGTAAGCATAAAATTCAATTCTGACCCCCCTCCCAACACCCCACCACTTATTCTCTATGCCACCCCAAAACAAACAAGCACAGAGAGCAGCGGGGCATTCATCATTGCTGTTTCTGGTTTGACAACTCGCTCTGTTTTAGTATTACAATCATAAGCCCTGAATTGGATAAGGGCAGCAGGAGAGGTTGAAAAATGGAAACGCAATGGATTTGGCCCGCCACCAGTGGGGGTGGTGGTGGTGGTGGGGGGGGGGTTCTCCTCCTGTACGGTGGGATACGATAGCAGGCACACAAGTTGCAAAGAGTCTGAGATTATATTCTAATCCCCAACTCAGACTGTAGTGGAGCTGTTTGAATGGAACCCACGGGCATTGTAAGGAACCCTTGATATGGAAATGATTTAACCAAGCAGAAAAAAAGGAGGGAAGAACACTATTCATAACTTTTTTTGGGGGGGAATTTGGTTTTATGCATACTGTAGGGTTTTGCAAGTAGCAGCAAAAGATAAAAACAAGCGAACAAGGGAGGAGAAAATGAACAAAAAGGGGGTTTACTGTGATCAGTAACATAAAGAAGAATTGGCCAACATGATATCAAAGTGTAAAAGATGAGTCGACTGTTGCACAATGTGTGAAAGCCATGTCATGAGTTATATTTTTCAGAACCAGCTCCGAGGATTCAGAATGAATCTCCATCAGATATCCAACTGACAGACAGGCAATTATCAAACCAGAGGCGTTTGCATTAGGTTGCATTATCTGTCACTGCAAACTGTGCAGCTTCCCTTCTTCACAGGAGAAAAGTTTCTTGGAAAAAAAAAAAAAAGAATAGTTGTTGCAAACAGCAGCTTGCACTGAATTCTAGATCAGTAACATTTAATTCGGAGCTCTCAGCGGGAGCAGCGGGGTATTAAAGTTTGTTTTGGAACAGATAGCTGTTATTGCAAACACATTGCTTATCATAGTCAAATAGTATCTAAAAGAACTAAAGAAAGAAGGATTCTTAGAAAGTGCTTTAATGTGTTCTTCCAAACAAATAGTTTCTTCCAGCCTTTTACACGGTTCACTTCAGTTCAAGGCTTTTCAATCTACTTTTTTACATCGTTGGCAGAATACCCACAGATAATTCCAAATGTTCTTAAAATATAAATATATAACAATAGTTGTGAAAGACATATGCTTTATGCTTTAGAGATGTGGATGGAAATCATCCCATTCATCCCACATCTCATAGAGACACATAGACATATAATGGTGATGGAGCAGTACAGAGTAGAGCCCTGCATTGGGACTGGGATCCCACGGGACCCAACACAAATGTGGTGGGAGCGGGCGGTTTTAAGGTTGTATTTGTATTATGAATGAACAGCAGGTCCCGAATTTGCTTATAAATGCAACTGATGTTGGTAATAAAATTAAGGCTGGAGAATAAAAAGCTAAAGAAAAGGAAGAAAAATAAGATATATTCCCTCTAGATTATTCATATTTAATGTGATATTGGCACACTTGTTTGATAGATTTCCTTTTTTTTTATCATAACTGCGTATATTTAAACATTTTATAGTTTTTAGCCTCAGTTTACATAAACATTGTGATTCAAAACTGAGAGATATTTGTTACTGAAAACTAATAAACCGGTGCATATAAAGTTGTTTTAGTTGGCCTATATATGGGTCAGTGGGAGTGGACGGGTTTGGATGCGGATTTTGGGGGAGCAGGCGGTAATGGTCAGAATTTTAGCTGGATTGAAAAAATATTCCCGCTACCACCGAGCTATGTAGCATAAATATTTGAGTGGACAACCTGTTTGTTGGGCAGTATGAGTCATTTCTAAATCATTCTAAATGATTACAATATTTTTCCTTTTATGTATTCAACTGCAATGATGTCCATCCAAATTACAGATGTAAAAATATGTTTATCTACATATGAACATCAATCTAATGATCAAGAATCCAATAGCATTGTTTCAAATTGAAAACACTAATCGAACATGGATTCAGTAATAATGTTTTGCTTTTATCTTCTTTGTTTTAACAAAACATTTCTTAATTTAATGAGGAAAATGTGGCTATTTAAAGGTGTGGTGTGTGGCGATGGTAGTCTGTCTGTATTATTTTGATTATTATAACTTAAGTTCTAAAAATATTGTGTTTGAGACTCAGTAGGAGTGAAGTTTACACGGTGTCTTGCTTTAGAAATGTAATCTTTCCGTTTTCTTTTACATGTGACGATATTAAGGCTCAATTTGCTACAGTCTATTTTTGTTAAAAAGAACAGATTGTGTTTTTCATTTAAATCTCTGAGCTCAGGAAGAAAATAACGTCTTGATATTTGAGTTGCTTTTTCAGATTTGACATGAATGGAAGTGTTAAATCAGTCTTGATTGATGGTTCCTGAATCAAAATCATATCATGGTAAATTTGTGTAAGAATAATCTGTCAGAGTCTTCAGGATGTAAGAGAGACTGCACCAGAAAGGTAAATGCAGAAAATGACCCCCAACATTACAACTAATATCTGTAAGTGACCTTCCTTTGGTCACATCATCCAAACATCGCATGTGGCTGACTCAGGCCATCAATGTCACCTGAACCCTTTCACAAATAACCAGTTTCTGTGAAGATGAGGGTTTCTATCTCAAGAAGCATGTTTGAGTAATGTGGAAATCTTGGCTATTTACTCTTCCATAGTGCTGGGGGAACTGCTCACTCAAATAATGCCTCTACATAGCCACCTTAATGCAAGCGAGCCAGTTTTTAATCTATCATCAGAACCAGAATTAATAAAAAAGCTGCCAAGCTTCTGCTGTTATCGGTGCTTTATGCTTCCAACAGCTGTAGTTGTGAAGCAATTACAGTCAATAAATTGTACTTAATCTGGGATTTTGTGTATACTTAAACACACATCCACACACACCTTCTGAAATATGTAGTTTGGCAAGAAAAAGCTTTTATAAGTAAATCACAGAGTTCACATATGGAAGTAAAGCTATGCTTTTTTTTTTTTTTAGAAGGAATGTAATATACTTATAAAATGGGCCTCAGTGCAGTTATTATAATTGCTAACTACTTTTCTGACAGATGAATAATTGAGCAGTTCTGTGTCATTTCCAATGTTCATTGGTGGACTGCAGCTTCACCATCTTGGACTGCAGCTGCTTAAGGTTTCCGTTTCTGTCTCTGCGGCTTCTTGGACTTTTGCACAATGGTGCATTAACCAGTTCTCCCCCTGCAGCTGGTTCTGGCATTAATCACAGATGGTATTATTCTCTCAGTAAAATCATAAAAATGGCTAAAATAGGACATCAGTATAGCTTGGTTATCACTTATCTTTGAGTGGTCTTTATTAAAACCATGTGAATACTGAATTTTAGAGGCTTATTTGATATCACACTATGCATCTTTCAGATTTCACACAAGTAAATAAACCAATTACTCTAGGAATGTGCATGATGGATAAAGGTTGGAAACTTATGTAGTATTGCTTTAAAATGAATAAGTGTGATATGTTGAAGTTTATTTTATCCCTCACATTCTAGGTGGAGTTGAACTCTTGGATGGCCATTGGGAGAAAAAAACCCTCCTTTGCATGTCTGTTGAGTATGTGGAAAAGTCTCCCATTGACCATGCTCCTCAGGTAAATATGCTTTTTGTTTATGATTGACAGCATCTTCTTCAAGGTCTTGCTCTCAGCCACTGATATTAGAGACTCCAATTTAATCCCAACAACGAGCCAGTCTGTTTCACCAGTCTGTCCAGTCGTCCAAGAACCCTCTTCTTCATTTTCCTTTCAACTACAACATGGAAAAACCACATAATAAGAACCATTTTCGCTTGATTTTGATTCTAGTTTCAAAGCAGCAGCTGGACAGCATACTACTTCACTTTCACGTGCACAGACTCAGCTCGAGTCCAAGGTTCGCTTAGGTGGCCAGCGTCATGAGGACGAGGGAACGAGCAATGAAGGTATACATGATAGAGGAATTATTTCATTTGGAGTTAAAAGGGGATAAAACCAGCTACTAATAAAGTTTAATTCGGAATTATTATTTTCATTCGGAATTAGGTGTTTACATGGTCATTTTTATTCCGAAGGGGAATTAAAACACTCAAATGTGGCCATTGACAGGGCACCATTCACAGTGGTGCATCACAGTCTGTGGTTTACAGAATGAGTCTGACAAACTAAGGTCTCTCTGTCAGGTAGTCCATGATCCAGGACACCAGGCATGGATACTCTCATCTGCAGCAGCTTTTCTCTCAACAGCAGGTTGGCTGGTGTTGAAGGTGCTAGAGAAATCAAAGAGCATGATACTCACAGTGCCAGTCCTGTTGTCTGAGTGAGAACGTGCCCTGTGTAGCACATCATGTCATCTAAATGTAAATTCTCGTGACTCTTATGAATGATACAGAAAGGTTATCATTTTTGAACAGCTCCTGATATGATACATGACAGTCATGTCTGCATATATACTTACCAACCACTTTATCAGGTACACCTGTTCAATTTCTTGTTAACACAAATAGCTAAACAGCCAATCACATGGTAGCAATCCAAATGCATTTTAATCATGTAGACATGGTGAAGATGACTTGTTGAAGTTCAATCTGAGCATCAGAATGAGGAAGAAAAGAGATCTAAATGACTTTGAACGTGGTGTGGTTGTTGGTGTGAGTATTTACTGGGATTTTCACAAACAACCATCTCTAGGGTTTATAGAGAATGGTCTGAAGAAGAGAAAATATTGAGTGAGCAGCAGTTGTCTGGACCAGAATGTCTTGTTGATGTCAGAGGTCAAAGGAGAATGGGTACACTGGTTGGAGATGATGGAAAGGCAACAGGAAGTCCAATAGTTCCAACCAAGATATGCAGAATTTCATCTCTGAACACACAACACGTCCAACCTTGAAGCAGATGATCTACAGCAGCAGAAGACCACACCGGGTGCCCCTCCTGTCAGCTAAGAACAGGAAACTGAGGCTACAATTCACACAG
>JBBBVU010000021.1:22706291-22716631 GCA_037177055.1 Atherinosoma microstoma | reverse complement strand
ATTGTCTGTGAAGCGCCCTGAGATGATGTTGTCGTGAATTGGCGCTATACAAATAAAGCTGAATTGAATTGAATTGATTGTAAGAAACTTTTTTTCACATCAGAAACTCAACTTGTCTCAACTCCATATGCAACTGATCTCAAATAAATTCTATGAAATGAGAAAGACTTTCCAAAACACTCGCTACAATCAAATTTCCGCATCTGTATGTCACACCCGTCCAGCCACAGGTGGTGCTGATAAAGCTAATGATCTTCTTATTTGTAATGTTGCTGAGGCAACACCACACGATGAATTGTTCAGTCACTCTCAGGTTTCAAAGTAACAGGACTGCTTGGAAAATGTGGAGAATCTTAAATAGAGTTGAACATATTTGCTGAGTTTAAAGGTGCTCGCTGACTGCTTAGTAATCTTTGTCCACAAAGAAAAAAGAGATGCTGCTCTGCTGTGTCCATACAGTCGTCTGCTGTGACTGTGTTTAAACAGCATGGCAGGCTAACGTGATCAAACTTCACCGAAGCAGGAACATTTTAATTGGTTTAATTAATTCTTTGACCCTTTTTTGGAGCTATGCTTTGAATTAAATGTCAAGTTATCTACTTCTTCTTTTGTGTGTGCTTCTAAATCACAGGAGTAAAAAATGTTGGTGCCACTTTTCTCTTGCAGAAGTTATATCTTTATTATAATTTTTGGCTTTTTATGATTGTGTTGGATTTATGGTGTTGAATACTAATTCAGTCTCCAGCAGGACTGCACTGAACATGAATTCTTGTATTCAACGGAGAGATAGAGAAAATAAACGATAACAAGACATGATGTATGACAGGTAAGGCCAGATTCACATCTGTTTCAGGCAACAATTAAGGTCAATTCAATCCAGCTTTACTTGTATAGCACCAATTCATAGCAAACTTTAAAGACAGTCCAATTCCGTCTAATTTATCGTATTCCAATTCTAATTTACAACGAGTCCATGTTATGATCTACATGAGTTCAATTTATAATAACCGTTCATATAAAGCCGAATAATAAAATATAATAGTCCAGCTACGGAAACCAAAGGATTACATTGAATCTTCTCTTTCATTTAGTCCCCCCCACCCAGCATGCACAGGGCAACATCTGCAGCAGCAGTGGCTTGTTCATTGGGCACCGCCCCCGTCAAGAAGGCTCCCTTCCTTAAACCGGAATCAGAATGCGCCAAGTAGGTTTGCACAAACGAGGAATTTGTCTTGGAGTGGCGGTGCAGAGACAAAATAAAATAAAAGCATATCAAAGGGAACACAAAAAACAAAGACAGACAGAACATAAACAGTAAGTACAGTGAATAAGTATAAAAGTATAAAAACTGCACATCGACATACATAATGCAAAGTTATTAAGTACATTAAAATAGATTATAAAAGTACATAAAAATAAATTACTCATACTGTGTGTCTGCTTGTGTGTGGTATGTAGTCTGTCAGCATTTACTGAGAATTGGTTGCATTTGGTTTATAACTTCCTCTGTAAATTTATGTTTCATGGGCTTGGAGTGTCGGCTAATGGGCATGTATGTGAGACCTTAAACTTTGGACAAACGGGTGACCTGATGCTGCTCTCTCATTGGTGAGAGACATTGACTGTAAAAGAAATGGTTGAACTGTGAAACCACGTTCCCACTGTTGCCATCTTGGCATCGTTACGAATCTCGTGACTACCGGAAAACCCAAAAATGGGCAACGAGGAGGCGCTGAGAGGGGGGTTGTGAGCGTGGGGATGGATGATTGACAACTTTCAAACTCTGAGCTACTAGCTAACAAAGTTAACCCGTAGCTAACGGGAGCTAATGGGAGCTAACCAGCTAACGGAGGTAGGCGGGATAAAGCTAAGGCGTGCTGTTAGCCGGCTAAAAACCAAGGTTGTGCTAGGTTTTGCCGGATATCTGCCGCCTGTCAATCAAAAGGACACGCCCCTAATTATGAAGAATTTTAAGATTAAATAACATCTAAACAGATGAGGTAAAAAATTGTCACTCCCCCCACAGTTGTCACGAAGGTAAACTTGACCTATTAAAGCTAAAATGGTTTTTTGAACCAGACTGTAAAGTTGGCCTTTTTAACATGGGAATCTATGGGGATCTGCTTTGTTTTGCAGCCAGCAGCTAGCGGGTGAGGGGGGAACTGCAATTTTTGGCACTTCCTCATAGGCTTCATGTTACTAAGCCCGAGGTTGCCCCTTGGTGAGAGAGCAGCATGAAAATCCTCCCAAGACGCAGCTCTCTGGTACGGATGGGCGATACCTACATTTTTCCTGTCAATACGATACCATTAGGTTATGGTACTTTTTCATCGATACTGATACTTTTTTGCCCCTTGAAGGCTGAGGTTTAGATATTGAATAAATATTTTCAAAATGACAAAATAATAAAATTATAGATTAATATAAGATTATTCACAATTTTAATGGAAAATAAAATACATAATAAATATAATAAATCATAATGTGCATTATCCTGCATTAAACCAGTAAAGTATCAAAACAAAACATCATCACTAACAGTAGCAGCATCATGACATCTGATAGGCTGCCATAATCATGTGACACAGAAAGACTACAGTGTGGCTTTGCACGCAGTTTTATTGCTTAAAACTCAGAATTGAAAACAAATGGCATGTTTTTTATCAGCACAGTGGTATCTCGATACTCAAAAAAGTATCGATTCCGATACTTTGACTGGCTGGTATCAAAGTATCAAGTCCAAAGTATCGATACACCCATCCTGGGTTGCTAGCCAGTCAACTTTGTTTTAGGTTATTTATTTATCCAATCGGATTGATTTACACTTGACAATCAAAATCAGATGCGTAAGCGCGAATGTCATGTTGCTATTCAGATGATGAATAAATTATGCAAGCAGAGGAAACTGAGGAGAAAATGCCAGCTTTGGAAGATATGAAGAAAGAAAAATCCTTTTCCACAGAGTTTCCTTGGAGAAATAAGGAGGATAAATGAGCCCGGCCCAGACCAACACAATCTAAATAAGTCCAACAGCAGGCAAGTGGCCGAGGAGGGAGTTAGACATGAACAATCATAATAGTCTTTATTGCATAACAATAAAGTTGTATTTTGTTTATTTTGACAAAACACCACCACCACACGCAGACAGAAAAATAAATGGTGCCGCCCCCAAAAAATATGTGTCTCCAGACTCCAGCCACCACTGACCTGCAGTTTATGTGCCACTATGCTCATGCTATAGAGATGCTGGCTTTTAGGCAAAGTGCTCCATTTCAATCAATTCGATTCTGCTTTACATCACTGTTGGTGATCCTCAAGACGAGTTTGTAATGTAATATATAGGGAATGAAACAACAGACAGAGCTCCAACAAAAACATCCGAATCCACAGAAGTTTATTTCATGTGTTTTAGCACAAATGGTTTTTCATCCAAAGGAATTACATAACTGCTAAATTAATAGGAAAACATCTTTGCAAACCTGGCAGAAGATGCTTTTTTTCTAACCGTCAACAAACTTCCACTTCAGATTTCACATGATGCCATCGTCAGGTTCAACACTGTGCTCCTAAAGTGAACACTTTTTACTTTAACTTAATATACGCTTAACAAAAAAGAGAGCAGAACATATTTTGGCTTTACAGGCCAATAAAATCCATAAAAAAATCAATTTGATTCACTTCTTTTAAAGCCAAAACTACTCAAATTTGGTCCAATACGAAGACGTTATTAATGTTTTGTGGTTACTTTGTGGCCTGTAGCTAGTACAGATTAATGCAGCTACAACTACATCTATGAAGAAAAATAGTCAAATACAGACTCCTTAAAAGAAATAATCTGTAGTTATAGAGCAGAGCTGTTTCATATAACTTCGTTTTTACTGCCTCTACTCAGGGCGCAGCATTTCTCGGTGACTGATCCTTTCTAAAGGCAGTAAATGTACACATTACCCTCCCTCGGTGAGGCGTGAGATACTGGCTGCGGTGGGAATAACTTTGTTGTGGTGGTGTTCTTTTTGTGCACGTGTATGTGCATCAGTGTGCATTTCACTGAGTGTTTGTGTGGACGATTATAAATGTGCGCATGTGAACCCATGTGTGTACAAAGCTCAGGAGACGTATTCATGGGATGATGCCCTGTAGAGTAGACAGGTGCTGAGAAATCTGACTGAGGAGAAACTGCTTGACTGTGGTAATAAGTGTATTCCTTGTTGGAAAAAAGCTTAAGACTAAAAATGACTGGAATAATTCAGACTAGCCAGCATGGCCCGCTGGGCTCCCACTCACCACAGAGTGAAAATATAAGCTGCAGCAGCAGTGAGAAATGTTATGGCTTCACTCTTTGGTGACTGTGTGCGTGAAGAAAGAAATGAAAGAGGCCTCACACCAAGCACAGTACAATCCAGCTAGCAGAGGTACCCCTGGAGAAATTAGCACGTAATGTTCTTGAATTATAATTCATAACGTTCTCTTAGAAGCTTGTTAGCAGCGTGGTTGTCTGCTCTAAGAACAAATGGCACCACCGAGAGAGACGAGCAGTATGTAAGAGTTTACAAACAGACTGGTTAGTGAGATGTAGCTCAGAAAATTCCCGTTTAAGGGGGACAAGTAAAATCAAAGCAGACACAGGTGCTCCAACTCGGTTATTTATGACATACCTTATTTCTTCATATTTTTCTTCAAAGCAGCCACTAGCTGGTAATCTTGTGTCTAGCTGGTAAAAGTGTCTTGAGCGACAGTTTTTCAGGATTTCTTCTGGTTTCAATGTTTTTCTTCTGGAAATTTTGGGCTTTTTCACTCGTTTTCAGTCCACTCCTTTTACCTGACAATTTTCATAGAAATCGTTTTTTTCTTAAGCCACTTAACGCTGACCTATGAATCATTTAAGCATAAGAAAAGGCCCCTAACTCGAGGGATGAACCAGTGTTGGGTCGACACATAACACACAATTTAGCAAAGAACTGAATTTAACTTGTATATCGAGGCACTTAGATCCAAATAACATTCATTTATTCAGCTTATTTAGTTAGTTGTGAAAAAGATCACAAACTAATAGTTAATAAAGTTGCATCTACGAAAACCCTTTTTGACACAAAATGTCATTTCTATACTGGCAAGGTGATTCCCAAAGAGCTATGAGCCGAAACTCTGCCATATATGGCCAAAGTGTGCAGGGGTGCACAGTGTGGCGAGAGCCCCTCGCCTCATAGCAACAAGGTTTGTGTTTTAAACCAAGCTGGGGCCTTTCTGTGCGGAGTTTCCATGTTCTACCTATGCATGCACCCTGCCTCTATAATAGCAGCTGGGAGAGGCTCCAGGAACCCTGCAGTGGAGTAAACAGGTGTAGAAAATAAGATTAAGATATTTTATTCATCCCATAGACCGAGAAATTCTGTTATAGCAGCAAGTACAGTAGAGAATCAGAGTAAAATTAGAGAAATATCAAAAATACTGGAAACATTCAGAGAGTTTGAAAAAAGGAGAAGAGATATTACCATAAAAATTCATATATATATTGATATAATAACTAAAAAAGTAATAAAGCAACAAGTATAAAGCAGAGAATCAGAGTAAAATAAAAAAAGTCCACAGTAAAAATGGCAAAAATACAATGAGAAAAAAAATAATTAAAGCAGCAAATATAAAGTAGAGAATCAGAGTAAAAGTAGAAGAAATAGTACAATAAAAATTTACAGTAAAAAAAAAAAAGATTGTAGAAGAAAAAGTGTAATAAAGCACACCCCAGATGGCAGACATTTGAAAATATTGCACAAGTAAATAGACTAATTTAGTCTAATGTACAATATGGAACAACTAATCGATTCAAAGAGAAATAAGTACAATGTTGCAGTTTATCCAGATCGATGTCTGTATTTATACGGACAAGAAAAATGTCTCCCGAGGGAGACCAATAAAGATACTTTGACATGGTTGAAGAGGGTGGGTGTGTGAAAGAGTGGCAACAGCACAAGCAAAGCAAAGAAAGAGGAAAAGCAGATTCAAACCAAGTTACCAAAAACTGAACAGAAAATTAGAAGCAACAGGAGTAACGAGACGGGAGGAGGATCTACTTGACAGTGAACAGACCAAAATGCAGTCAACATTCAAAAAAGAGCTTGGAAAAAAAGGAATCTGGAAAATTATTCCTGAATTTCCGGAAAAAAAAAAAGAAAAAAAAAGGGTTCAGGCTAAAGATGCTCATCTCATATCAAATCATTCTTTTGTGCCTTTTGTAAAGTGCTGCTATTTTCCTCACAACGGCTGAGGAGGCTGTCGCTCGACTCCTTCACACAATGTGAGGTCATCTGAAACAGTTTTATTGATGCTTTTTAGAAAAAGGTGAGGTGGCATAAAAAAATGCAATTATGAATGAGTCGTGGATGTGAAAAGGTCAAAAGACGAAGCATAAAGACACTTTAATGCTCCTGTGGATCTCTTTCATTTTCCAGTTATAAAACGAAATGTTTCATTCAAAGCAGAGAGAATTGTCTTTTATGAATCCTAGCTTGTAGGTTTTCCTTTAGCTTCTCAAATAAACTATGGCTCTATTTTAAATGTGCACCCTATTCCTCACATAGGGCCCTATATAGGGGTCACGTCATTTTATAGGGCAAGGGGTCAAGCAGCATTCTCCCATCCGTCTTCTTATCTGCCATCGTTTTCTTATTTTTATAGTTATTAGTTCAATTTGTGTCAGCAAGAAGTTGCTCAAATTTAAAACTGGCTCCATTTCTTTGTGTCACGAACATCAAAGCAAATTAAAATAAACGGTAAGGCCTTCATTTTATATAAATAGATTTGCAACAAAGAAAGAATAAAATACGATTCAAGGATATAATATATTTTCTTATAAGAGTTTGGATTTGATTTAGAACGACATATTCACGGCGTCCTGGGTTGCTGTGGCGACAGCTGATAGTCACGTAATCTGTGGTGGGGAGAAAGTAGTGAGCTTCCTGTCTGAATCGCCATCAGAATGAGTGTCCTATGTAGTGTGCTATGTAGTGCAGGCCTATGTAGTGAATGAGGGGTTAGGGCATAGGGTGCACATTCGGACACAGCCTATAACTCACTATATTTTTATTATTCGGAGCTGTTGTCTGTTGAATGCAAGTGTGTAGGTTTGATTCTGACATTGGATAGGGGTCTGAAAACTCACTAAATATAGCGACAAAGTCGCTAAGTTGGCAACACAGTCACATTTCTGAGTAAAGCTCACCTGCTGTGGCCCTGTCTTCACCTGACTTCTGCCTCCTCTTTCTAAACTGCAGCTTTAATTCTGTCACCAGACAAAATATCACAATGATTCTTGCTGAGGAAAAAAGATTATTCAATTTGTGACTTATCATCATCATTATTAATGACTCAATAGAATCCGAGAATAATCATTTCTTTGTGATTCAAACTTTTACGTTAACTCACTCCAAAATACTTCCTGGTGTCCTGGAATCACAGAACGGCCGGTACTCCAAGACGGCCAGGCCGCAGTACTCGTGCCACCCAGTCACCACCTGTTTTTTCCCCTGCTAATCTACTGCTACACACCACAGTCCTGTAGGTGACAGCAATGCGCGTTTAAGTTGGATGCCATTCACCCGTGCCAGTCAATGAAGAAGAATAAGAAGAAGCGATTCTATGAAGGAAAATATTTTTAAAACATAAAGAAAAGGGTGGGCCTGAGAAGGCAAAGGGGAAAAAACCCACAGATATACATATCTGTGGGTAAAAAATGTGACACTTAGAGGGTGAAGCTGCTAAATGCCGCAAACTTAGTGAAATGTTCAGCAGCAGTAGCTACAGCTAGCAGCACAAGTTGCAGCAGCACAAGTTCATGCTAGCAGCATCCAAGTGAGTCGGGCCACTAGTAATGATGAGGGACAGAGAGATGAGCTGGAGGAAGTGCAATGCTAAATCTGTAATAAAGTAATGATTCCAGTTGTTAAAACAGCTAAACTTTGAACATTTTAGCAGTAAAATGCTACATGGAGCAGTAATATTAAGAAATATAAAAAATAGTACAAAACTAACAGGTAAAGTTTTGGTACAGTTACATTTGTAATGGAGTATTTTCATTAAAATGTGGTATCATTATTTGTGCCGTAAGATTAATTAGCCTATTGCATGAATTTCTTAAGATTATTTAGTAATAAGGTCCTTTTAAGATAGCATGGAATAGGTTATGCAATATGCTTTTACAATCAATTTAATAAATAAAACCTGTATTTTTAAAAACAAAAATCCATTCCATACCTTCATTCCTTTGTATTTGGGATTTATCATAACTCATACAGTACTCTGTGTTGTGTTATTCAGATACCTGTTTTGTATAGATTCAGTCAGAGGGACTTTAGTACAAGACCTTCATTTCTTTTAGTATTCAGGTTACCGTGATCAGAATACGATGCTCTTAACACAACATATAGACAACATCAGTGCTATTGGTATAATTTGGATGGTATTGTATAATGAGCCATGATTAAAGTATTGTCACACCCATGCCAGGCGTCGTTGTCGAGTTTCGTCATTTGTTCGAGATTGTTGTGAGCCGGGCCGAGTCAAAGTCCAGGGCTGTTTTTTAGTCCCAGTCCGTCCCTGGATTTTGATTACATATTCTGGAAATCTTAGTGATGGAATAGGGAACAAGTGATCAGATTTCCAGCTCACTGTTCAGTTTTAGGCTTTTTTTTTTAAGGATTCTTTACTATGGGGAGATAAGGATAATTTTGCCATTAGAGCTTCTAACTCAAAAACAATGCCCTCATTGGCAAAAATAAATAAATAATTAAAACGGCTTGCTGGAGGTCTCAGTTTTCCGAGTGCTTCTAGTTGGTTTTGGTATATTTTTTCAACATTGCACGTTTTGATCTTGGGGCGAACTTTGAGGGGCATTCAGTCTTGGGAAGATCGGCAATTCACCATAATTGAATAATCTGTTTTTCTGCAGAATGTTGCTTGGAAATGGCCTCCTAACCCTCCTAACAATCCCTTTCCGTGGATGATTCTAAGGTTATTGCTGTTCTACATTGTGTTAAATAACACCAGAATCATCCACTCAACAAACTGAGAAAACTCTTCTCGTGGTCTCACCTACTGCGCACTGCAGTGTATTTTCTTTTCACAAGGCTAAAAAAAATCATCTTTATTCTTCAACTTTCTTTAAGTAGTCATGAAAAATAATGGAATTAAATTTCTAGATATTATATCCAAAATATTTGAGATTATATATAGCATCTACAGTCGTGCACAAAATTATTCATGCCCTTCCATTAAAGAAAAGGCAAAATTTACAATAGTCACTCAAATAACTGGAGACTGGAAAAATGTAATAAATAAAAATGAGCTAAATTATATTTTTGTGAAATACAACATTATTTGTAATTTAATTAAGTTGAAAAAAGTAATAAAAAACAAACAAACTAAATGGTCCTGGATCAATAAGAGCACTTTGCTGATGAGCAGTGGGCCGGAATACCTGTCAACAGGTGTAGAAGTCTGATGGAGAGTTACAGAAAACACCTGATTGCAGTGATCGTCTCAAAGGATTGCTCAACAAAATATTAGCTTACAAGTGACATAACGTATATTAGTTCATCATATTTTTTGCTTGTTTTTTTAAAAATATTTCTATTAAACCACAATTTAGAAACAATGTCATGATTTTCATAAACCTTTATTTATTTTTACTTTTGTCAATTTCAGCTTGTTTCAGTGACGGCTGTATTTTTTCCTTCTGTAATAGAAGGGTATGAATAATTTTGTGCACGACTATGTAAAATGATTATCAGAGTTATAACAATAACTTTTGATTAGCTTATTGTAAATCCCTACCATTAAAAGAGGGCTTACTTTGTATTTACCATGATTGTGGATCACTCACTAATCAAAGCAGATAACTTATCCCAGATCTTTCAGATGGAATTTGGTTTAATGAAATCAAATCAAAGCTATGTATTAGTGTAAAAATAAACCACTCTTTTGTACTTCTGCCAGGTTTCCTGCTCAAACACCAAAGACTTTGGCCTCAGTTTTAGTTTTCTGCCTTTGTGTTCACATTAGTCGAGGATATGAGAATATTTAAATTCTTTACTTATTATTCAGTTCAGGTCCAAGCATTTCTGACCAGGGCTGTAGGGCTATTCAACCAATTTACAGCACAATATCAACTGAATTGATAGGTTCCATGAGGCACATCTTTAATCAGTGAGACCTATCAGTCTCATCTCGTTTGCTTTAGCGTCAGTTTATTCAAGTCAATGTTTGGCATTTAATGAAATGAAATGAAAAATACTTTATTTATCCCTTTTAGAGGGAAATTATTGTTGTAGCAGAGTTTTTTTTGTTGT
>JBBBVU010000021.1:22695535-22706191 GCA_037177055.1 Atherinosoma microstoma | reverse complement strand
TCCAGGGACGGACTGGGACTAAAAAACAGCCCTGGACTTTGACTAGCCGGGCTCACAATAATCCCTACCTTCCCTACCATCCCTACCCAATTTTACGCCCTTGGTTGGATGTGTTTATGTAACTGAAGATACACTTCTGCAATAAAAAGCCGTAAGATTTTTCTTTCTTTCTTCATTCAACAGGAAGCTGTTTTGGTTAACTTGTTCTCTGACCCAAAGAAACATCACCTGAGGCAGTTAATTAGATTTCACAAAGCTCCATACATATTCAGGGCCACTCTTTAAGAGGAGTGGATGTTTTTGTTGGACTTTTTCTCTCTGGTCTGTTGTCATATTACATAGTTTTTTCTTTACAACACTCTAAGCTTAACAAATGTAGTGTTTTGCTCCAAACGTGTTCATTTTTGTCCAAAACTAAGCGCTTTGTTCAGTGAAAGGAACATTCATCGGACACAAATGACTTCAGACGCAGAAAATACATTTTAAGAGAAATTAATTAAATTTGAATTTTGAAAGCTTTGATTTGACCAGACCGCTTACAAAGAGGTTTTATCATATCTAATAAAAATATCTCTAATTGAAACTGGAAAATGTAGAAAAAGGACATCCATTTTTTTTTTTTTATCATTTCAAATTTAAAACATCAAGATTACTTACTGTTTTATGAGTTTTCCTTTGCCAGAAAATCAAATCAAAACCTAATCTTTGCCAGGAAAAGAGTGAAAAAAATTCATGACCATCTGGCTCAGAAAATTTTAATCACTGTTGCTGCAGTCGGGTACCTTAATTTTGACAGAACAGCAGACTTTAGGGCCCACTGTTGCTTTCCAACTCTGCTCCACGGGTGTCTCGAAAGCTCTTAAAATGGAAAAACGAAAACTAGTTTATTTACACAATGAACACATGCAGACAGTTCATGAACTACTTCTAATCTCAGTCTCAAGTATGCTTTGGTGTTGATAGTTTAGTATCAAATAAGGCAGCATCCACAGAAGAGCAATAGGAAGAAAAAAAGTGGATGCTTATTTTGTGGAGACTCCAAACCTCTAGACAGCCTCATTGGGAATATTTCAAATTAAGACCAATCAGATCTAGACTCATGGACACTGTTGTATTAACAGAACCATGTAAGTTTATGGCAACCAGGAATTCAGAGGATATTAAGTTTAAAAACACACAGTGGCTGCATCGGGTGGAAATAACCGGCTTGACTGATTGGCTCTAGTTGATGAATGAAGCAGCTTAAAGTCCGATGACAAGATACATGGAGCAGTGTTCATTTAAAGTCAGCTAAACAAGATAGCACCATACTCAACAGCAGGAAAGTAGAAGATCATGGACAGAAGTGTCTGAAATACTGATGCTAAGTCATCTGGGCCCTGATTTACTAAAGGTTTGTGCCTCTTAAAACATGCGCAAACTTGATAACGGATGCAAAAACAAGCTGCAGCTGATTTATTAACCTGGCGCAAACAGGAACGCGCCTGTAAAATCAGTAAAATAGCGCTGCAATGCATTTTGTGCTTTTGCCTTGAATCAATATGCAATCTGGGCGTTTCTGCTAGAAGGTGTAAAATACTGGGAGGAGTGGATGCAAATAAATCACCTTTGCACTCGCAACGTGATTTACTAAATGTGGAACGGATTGCACTGGCTGTTTTTGCGCCTATATTTAGCGCTTCTGAAAGGCAGACGTTAACTAGCTCAGATACGCAAACGGCTGCAGCTTGGATAAGAGGAAACAACGCGGTCCAGCAGGACTGCAGATGAGCATCAGTCTGATTCAGAATATTTTCTCATGAGCGTGGGTGGCGAAGACTGAACTTCTGGAACAAAATCTTTGCATAAAAATGGATCATTTGTTTGAATGTTAAAATCAGAGCTGTTAGACAAACATTGACAAAAGGAGGTGCATTTATATTTGTTATGTCATTAACAGGAGAAGCTTGAGGGGACCACATCCCATTGGATGAGCTGGAAGAAGTGGCCGAGGACCTGATCTCAGATAGATCTACGGTAGACTTAGTTGACTATGTTATAGTCTAAGGATAAAGAGTTATTTCTGTAGTTAAAATGAAATGTATTTATTCGTTTTGCTCAGTTTACAACCTTGCAAAAGCACCCATAGCTTTAGCGTGATTAGCTTAGCATAGATTTGGGGATAGCTGGCTTGTAAATGCTGTTTCAAATGACTTGTTTTCACCAGGGATAATCACACCACACAGTTTACAAAGTGCCTTTTTTTCATTTACATTAAATTAAGAATGTGTCCATGTATCTGCTTTTCTCTCTCCCTAAGGGGTTGACATCTTGTCTAGTTTTGTATTGTAGCTAATTATCCTGTCTTAAAGGGGGGTAGATAAAATGTGTACAGACCTTCCTCTTTACCACACACTTAAGTCTGATTCCTAATTTGTCCCGCCCACACAACTTCACAAGGTCTGACTGAATCTTATCTTTGGTGAATATTTTCAGCTCATTTGTATCCATTGATGAAAGTGTCAATATATTTGTCCTTGTGCATCAGATATTCATCAATACGTTGTAATGGTGGGGAAAAATAGTTGTTGATGAAAAGTATTAGTCAACTAAACTCACCCTGAAGTGCTTAAGTGTTTGTTTTTTGTGTGAGATCAGTTTGCTGCAAACTGAATATTTCTTACTGAAACTTTTAATGTGTTAAAGCAGCACTACTGATTTTCCCACTTTAGGAACCCTAACAGCGGCTAGTTCACCATCCACCTTACATCCTGTTTCTTTTCTGAGCTCTCTCCAGCAAATAAAAGCAAGTCTAATGTTGACTCTTGTCTCATCTCTTGGTCTGTCATTTTCACTCTCTGTTTTCCTTCTTCTTCCGATAATGTCCTCTTGGCTCTCTTTGCTGAATCCGCCTTGGAGCGCATTCAAAATGACAACTGTGTGGATGTCCAGGCGCTGGTCTGTGACATTGTGCCATGAAGCAAAACTCAGCTATCGTATGATGCTACAGTCTGGGAAAAAATACTGTTGTTTGACAGCTTTGGGAAGTTGCAGAGCAATAATTACTTCAGGAGTGAGTAAAATGAATGTCAGCGTGCCATCAAAATGAGTCAGAAGCATGGAGTTTTAAGGTTTGAAACTTAAGTACCCTTGCTTTAAAGCATAAGGCTAAATTTAAATGAGACTCATAATTCAAGCCAAACGGAATGATACTGGGTTTCCATGTAAAGATGTCATAATTAAAATTAATTATTAATTGATCTCAGAACCAGTTTGCTGGTCTAAAGACTATTTCTTCAGGGAAAAGAGCTGCTGTTGTAGGGGAGCATGAATCCAGATATTCGAATAAAGAAAATACTTTCCAGCTCAGACGTTGTTAAATACTAATAAAAAGCAAAGTAAGGCTTAAATATGATTATCTGGTACAAATCTGATTTAAAACTCTCAGATTCTGCCTACATGATAAATGATTGGTTACAAACTGTCTGTCTGCGCAAAATTCTCTTTAATTTAATGATCTTAAGACTAAACTTCAATGGAAATCTAAGACTGTTTGTATAAATGAGGCCCCAAAGCCAGTTTTTCCAGCCCAAATACTTAAATGAGTTCAGTGAGTTCAGGTTTTGTCTCACCAGTCCTGACCTCCACATTCCTGTCTTTTTGTCCCAGTTAGAAAATTAATCAGTTAATGAGAAGCCAATAGAAGTAAAAATCCATTTTGGCCATATTTGGCCTCCCAGACACAAACAGTCCTGTCGCCACCCCCTTCCTCTCACTTCCTAAGGGTGAGAAGTGCATGTCTTTCTCTCAGTCCACACATCCAAAGTATGGCAATTAATCAGGACAGTTCTCTGGATGGGTGAAACAGTAGAGGATGTTGTTACGCTCCAGCAGCGCAGCCCTCTGAATTTCTCGGTCACATTTGCTCATTGATGTGGTCAGATTAAAAAATGAAATAAATAAAACAATACAGCTTTGGCCAAAATGTTATTTCATCTCCAGGCTTGTGATGTTTCTCACTTTTGTCCCTGCAGACAGAATAATATTCTGTTTTCACATCCAGTAAAAAAACAAACAGCTGAAACTGCTCAGGAGAAAAGAGACAAGATAAAGACATTATGTTTCAGGCTTAACCAGACAGATACCTCTGGAAATAAAACATGCAACTACAATGACACACTGTCTGACATTCATTTGCTTTCTTTGTGTACCAAAGAATAGATATTGCCTATTACATCCCATAGTTAAATTATGATTTCTCCCTCTGCTGAAATCCAATAACATGTATTATTAACTGCAGTTTTCTGTGGAATGAAGAATCCTTTAAGGCTGTAAGGTCCTGTCCGTGCTTTGTTTTATAGGCTATCTGCAATACTCAAATACAAACTGATTCCTTATTAATGAGGGAATGTACAATATAAGCCTGCTGCTCTCACATAGACTGAGAATCTAACTAAAGATGGATCATTCTTGAATAATGAATACAATAAAAAAAGAGCAGCAATCAATAAATGATGATGTTATTTAGATTCTTTTCAATGTTAGTGCGGTGCTCCCCGCCTGCTTTTGTAGCTTCCAGCTGTCACCATCTCTCAGTCCAAGTACACCCACTGCACTCCGAGGCCATCAGAAATACTATTAAACATTAACTGTAGTTAAGGCTAAAGACAGAAACTCATCCAACTCTAATGAGGAATTTTTCAAGTGACTTGTTCCCTCTCAAAACAATAAGCTTTGAAAATATTATTGTGATCTACATCTGTTCCAACAAAGCCACCCCCAACAAATCAAACTATTAAACTTCAGATGCCCAAGTGTTAGTAAATCCAGCATGTAATGTATTTTTTATTTGTTGTTCTATAAGAAAGTTCTGTATCAACACAACCATGTTCCTGATTATAATACGGTCTGCATACAGCATCATCTCACTAACCGCCTACTTTCTCTCCAGACTGTTTATGAAGTGGTGCAGATGTGGTGAATCATGCTGGAGAAGCACAGGTAAACCTTGTCATTTGGTTCAAAGCAAGTTTTTCTCATTATCAATGAAGTACAAATCTATGTGCAGCAGTGGTTAAAGCCATATAATGCTGGATCATCCCAAGTAAACAACTGTTTATGAATAAAACATCATCAGCTGTTTGCTCTAACAAAGCTTGCTTTATTTTTTACTACTTTAGTTGTAATTATCAGTTTACCTTTTTCATTTGCTTAATTATCTTTTATCTTTTTGCTTGCTGGGACATCGTCTGCCTCATTTCTAACTGGGGAAAGTTACATTTTTCAACAGATCTGATGGAGTTATTTTTTTAAGCTCCTTTTTTCAGTAACACCACTACCTGCTGTTATTTTCCAGTCGTCCCTATAACGGACTCAAACTGACTGATGAATGACAACATCTCTGACTCACTCCAAAAAAGAAAGAAAGAAAAAAAGAGTTAAAAGAGTTATCACAGCTCTGATAGGTACGACTTCTGGTATCTGGTATCCTACAACAGAAAAAAAACAACATAAAGAAGTTCCATTGTCTTAATAAGTGAAAAGAATGCTGTTTTAATTATTCAGCACAGAAAATAATGAGGAAAATGTATGGCTTAACATCACACAGGACAGCTCAGTTTAACCCCTGCCTATGACTACATTGTCATTATGTTTAGCTAAGTAAAGATCTTCATTTGTATAATGAATTTAGAAAATTGCAGATAATTTAGCTTTGTTTCTTTTTATCTTTGGCCCATCTTGCCAAAACCAATTCAATTTAAAGACTGAATTTTTCTTACCTATGAGCCTGAACCTGTAAAACAGGATATGTAAATTAAAGACAAAATTGTTTAATTTATTTTGTCATTTGAACTTTTCATTGGACCTTCAAACAAAATCCTACCTTTTTTTCTGAATGGAAAACAATTTGTGTAGCACTGAAGGCAACTACTTAACTTTGGCAGAATTTTTAAGTCCCCCGACGGCTAATTCGATATCCATCTTGCATCCTACCTCTACTCTGAGCTTCCTCCCATCAGTAAAAGTCAGTTTGATGTTGACTCTTGACTTATCTCTTTCTCTCCTTCTTCTTCTCTCATCCTCCAATAATGTCCTCTTGCGTTTCCTTAGTAAATAATCCATGGTTGCACATTCAAAACGGCCAGTATGTTGATATCCAGTTGCTAGCGTGGGACATCATATGTAAAAGGGAAACTCAGTTGTGAAGTTAGGCTCCAGGCTTGAATACAAAGTTGCTAAGTATCGTTTCTCAGCCTTGGGATGCTGCTGGGTAATGACTGTTCTAGGAATGGACATAATGAATGCCAGTGTACCATCAAAACAAACCAGAAACACATATTTTAAGGTCAGAAAGTTACATAGTGCTACTTAAAGAAGCAGTTTTAGCTGCAGAACATCACTGGGGGACAGAAGACATGTCAGAGTGTATACAACTGAACTTAAAAAATTGCTTTAATTATGTGGGTGGTGCACAGGTTTCAGAAACTCATGGATCAAATATGACACATTTGGCATTATAGAGATAACTTAGCAGTTACATCATGAGACTGAGTAGCTGGGAAAGATAGTTCAGGGAATTACCAGCTATTGAAAGCTGGTTTAAAATCAATGAGGATTTCTGCTGTAAAATATTCCCATAAATTCTATTTGTCAAAAATGGCAGACGGGCTAACAATTCATTCATTTTCTATCCCAATTTCATTTTGTCCACGGTTGTTGTGGCACTTTTGTCTTGTCCAGCTGAAGAGAACTTTTGAAATAAAATCAGGTATATAGTGCTTAATAGAAGCAAAAATATACCGACAGAAAAAGAAAAACTAAATGATTTTTTTTTTTTAGCCCTAAAGATTCCACATATCATGACACTGGCATTGTCACACTAAAGATGAGAACATTTGTGTTGGCATAAGGAATATAGGAGTATATTCAAGAATGACTGTTTTTTGTCCTTTATAATTGAGCTTTTTCTAAATTAAAGCATTAAGCTCTTTAGAAGCAGTGATAACATTTTAGTAAAAAGATAATTAAGTACCAAAGTGATAACTCTTGTCTTGCCTTGCTGGACATGTTTCTGTCTGTATAATGGAGTATTGATTGTCCGTCTCCTCAATCCCCTTCGTGCTATTCAGAGTTTGATGTCTGCATAGTTATGTTTAGACAAATCAATGTAAGATTTTGATTCTTTATGTTTAAATGTGTTTTTCAAAGAAACTGAGAGTGCAGAACTGAATATAACTATTAAAGTTCATTATCTAAAAAAAGAAAAGGGAACACATAATCATTACCATGTAACTTAAAGTCAGTCACACGTCTGAGATATCTATCTGTCCAGTTAGGAGGTAACACTGATTGTGAATCAATTTTACCTGCTGATGTACAAATGGGACAAACAGCAGGAAATGAGAAGCAATTAGCAGGACAACCCATATAAAGGACTGGTCCTGCAGGTGGTGGCCACAGACCATTTCCCTGTCTTCATCTTTCTGGCGGATTTTTGGACATGTTTGCATTTTGCCAGTGCCCTCACCACCAGAGGTAACACGAGGTTGGTGTCTACAACCCACAGATGTTGCTCAGATAGTGCAGCACATCAGTGTGGCAAGAAGGTTTGCTGTGTCTCCCAGCACAGTATGGAGAGCATGGAGAAGATGCCAGGAGACAGGCCAGTAAGGAAATGTGGAGGGGGCCGTAGGAGGACAACAACCCAGCAGCAGGACCTTTATCTGCTCCTTTGTGCAAGGATTAACAGGAAATTACCTCCAGCAGGCCAGTAATGTGCATGTTTAGACTCAGTGAGGGAGGTATGAGGACCCCATGTCCACAAGTGCAGCCCGATGGGCATTTGCAAGAGAATACTAGGATTGGCAGATGTCCATTGGCTCCCTGTGCTCTTCACGGATGAGAACAGGTCCACATTGAGCACCCGTGACAGCCGTGAGAGCGCCTGGAGTCGCCGTGGAGAACGTTCTGCTGCCTGCAACATCCCCCAGTATGACCGCTGTGGTAGTGGGTCAGTGATGGTCTGGGGAGGTCTTCAGAGGGTTGCACAGACCTCCATGTTCTAGCCAGAGGTACCCTGCCATTAGGTACTGGGATGAAATCTTCAGGCCCATTGTCAGACCATGTACTGCTGCAGGGGGACCTGGGTTCCTTCTGACGTATGACAATACTCTGCCTCGTGGCTGGAGTGTGTCAGCAGTTCCTGCATGACGAAGGCATTGATGCTATGGACTGGCCTGCTTGTTCACCAGTACTGAATCCAATCCAGCACCTCTGGGACATAATGTCTCGTTCTATCCATCTCCACCACAGACTGTCTAGGGGTTGACTGATGCTCTGATCCAGGTCTCGTAGGAGATCCCTCAGGAGAACATCCGTCCTCCCATCAGGTGCATGTCCAGACATTGTAGGGGGTGCATATAGGCACATGGAGGCCACAAACACACACTACTGAACCTCACTTTGAATTGTCTTGAGGAATTTCCTCAGAAGTTGGGTCAGCCTGTGACCTGATCTTTCCACATTCATTTGGAGTATGACTCTGAATCCAAACCTCTGTGGGGTAATGATTTCCATTGATCATTCTTGTTGTTTTGACCAACACATTCCACTATGTAACGATTAAAGACTTTCAACTGGAATATTTAATTCATCAAGGTCTAAGATGTGCTGTTTAATTGTTCCCTTTATTGTTTTGAGTAGTGTAGTTATGTACATTGTGTTGTAGACTTCATCTGTCAATGTGTTATATACTTGTTGAAACATTAGCGCACTTACAATATCAATACAGCAGATAGCAGCAATGAGTCAACTGAACCAGCAGGGGGAACGGAAGCGGAACTTCGTCATTTTTCTTTTCTTTTTTTATAGTTGGCATTTGTTTTGGTGAGACGAGATATAAAGTTGATTAAAAGAATCATGGTACATCTGCCTCAACTATTCAAATTAAAATATTGATTACAGTGATTTGTTTGCGCAATTAATTCGTAAAGAATATCACAACAGATTTATGTATGTATTTTTTTATTTTTGCTCGTTAAGGTATAGATTAACGAAGCCAAGTATGCAAAATTTGCTGCCTGTCGACATAAACCAATACCGTTCCTTTATTTTGAAGGCTAATCTGACGTCTTCCGGTTTTGTTCCCGCTAACACCGTTTAGTTTGACAGGTGGCTAAGGATAAGGCGCTCCCGAGTCTGGCAACAAAACATATTACTATCGTACTTATGCAGCTGATATCCCCCGCCATGGCATCTTAAATGTGTGGAGGAAGACGTGGATACATGCTCAGCAGGTGACCGGGGACAGTCTACTTCTCTCCGTTGAGCCGAGACGCCGCCCCCCCCCCTGAAACACAGACGGCTCCGTGGACGCTAGAGTAGCCACAATGAGCTCGGAGCACCAGAGCGACGGCGAGGAAGCCGATGAGTCGCAGGACAGGCCCAACACCGGCACCGCCTCCGACAAAGAGGAAGACCCTGATATCGATGAGTCGGACGAGGAGGGTGACATCGCTCGGAGGGCTCGTCCCTCGTCCCCGGGAAGCAGCGAGGACCGCCCGGAGCAAAGTGCGGGGTCTCCCGTGCAGGAAGAGCCGGAGCCCTGCAGCAAACTCGCCGCCGCGTCGCAGGCGGGGAGCGGCGGGAGCTCCAGCACCGACAGTAGCAGGGGCAGTAGCCTGTTTTCCTGGCTGCAGAGCAGGACTATAAGACGGGGACTGTTTGTTGACCCAGCTAGGGACAACTTTAGGATAATGACTAGTTTGTATTGCTCCATGAATCCGGCTGTGGAGTCAGTCAACCTGAGCAGTCAGACGCATGGAGCTGTATTCAACCTGGAGTACTCCCCGGATGGGTAAGACAATAACACAGTGGCTTACATTTTTGAGCAAATTAATGATCAATCTATAATGTTATAAGATGACAGGTTTCTCTAAACTAAGCTTTAACAGTCTTTAAGAGGACAACTTAAAGCAGCCACATGTAAAGAGTAAAACCAAGGTTCAGGACTCATTGACTAGACAGCAGATGTAGGAAATAAATCCTGAGGCCAAACCAGGTCAAGCTTACCAGTCTGGGTCACATTTGTTTACATGCTCATGTGAGAGCAGGGTATAAGAAGTCCTTCCTGCGCAGTGAAGTGTTGCTGGTGCCTCAGCTTGCAACCTATAACTGGTGGTCTGGGCTCTATTATTCCCTCGTTGTCATGGTTATTCATATTTACCTGTGTGTGGATGCTCTTGAGTCATTCAGCTCCATGAATGAAGCAGGTATCCCTGGCTTAGAGTTACCCAGGGATCTGTCTCAACCCCCAACCAGTTGAAGGAGATGGCTGGTTCCTGCTGGTTCCTGTTTTTAAAAGGGAGTTTTTCCTCACCACTGTCACCCACAGCCCCATACAAGTCTTTCCCAGGGTGTCAAAAAAAAAAGTTAGTTCCCTTCCTTTTGTGTCTTGTGCCTCTGATTTTAATGTGTGCACTTTTCTCAGGTCTGTGTTGACGGTGGCCTGCGAGCAGACAGAGGTCCTCCTGTTTGATCCCATCTCTTCCAGACACATCAAAACCCTGACGGAGGCACACGAGGACTGTGTCAACAACATAAAGTTTGTTCCTCTAAACTTCGATCATGCATTGTTTTTAAAGGAGCAAGATGCTTAAAGCCCAAAACAGTAATATA
>JBBBVU010000021.1:22658185-22668346 GCA_037177055.1 Atherinosoma microstoma | reverse complement strand
TTGAAGGGGTATATAGCCCTACCACTTGCCCCTACCCCTCGGTCCTAACGGTAATTGGGACACCCTACCCCTACACGTGAACGTGGAAAGCAGAGGGGTAGCGCAAAGTGGCAGGGCCAAGGGGTGAAATGGGATTGGGCCTTATTCTCCACCACCTTGGGAGTTGTTGCCCATTGTGACCCAGGGGTCTCTAGTCCATATTCTTTGCCAGTATCTTACACTCTGCTGTTAGGTGCTGGATTGTTTCAGGGGCCTCTCTGTGGTATATTATAAACTTGTGGTTGTGTTGCTTTCTTGGCTAGGTCACTCTTGGAAAAGAGATTTCTAACCTTAATGAGGTTTTTATCTGGTTAAATACAGGAGAAAAACAAAACATGTTAACATGCCCAGCCCGAAAATAAAATGAATTCATTTAACACTGTTAAATGAGCCCATGTTACATAAAAATACAAAAGCATGTATAACTAATTTTTTAAGCTTTGGGTGACATTTAAGGTGATCATGCATCGCTTTATCTGTGCAGGCAAGCCAGAAAACATTAAAAAACATGGCCTCTCTAATTGAATCTTTGCAACAGTGTGTCCTCTGGAGTTATTGTACATAGAGGACCAGAGACACGAGCCTGTTTTGTTGAAGACGATACAAGCAAATTCAAAGAAAAATATTTTCATCTTGTTGGATTGCAGTGTTTTTTAACATAATGCTTCTTTTGTGATCAAGATTTTAGAAGTTCTTAGGGTTGGCAGGGAGTCATAAACAAGTTTACCCCCAAATTGTCTGACTGATCTATTTCAAACAGTTACAGCTTTCATGCAGATGAGTGCTTTATCGTTATCTAAAGGAGACAGATTTGACTCTCTTTCATAGGTTTACATACTTTCCTGAGTTCTTAATTATATGTCTGTGATGTGCTAACTTCCTTTTAAAACAATTAGTTAGAAGCTCTTTTTTTTTTGCCACTCGTCTCTATTGCTATGCTAAGAGTTTTTAGCCAAATGCGAATTATATTGCGAGTTAGATAAAAGCAACAACGGTAAATATTCAGTCAATCCATTGTCTTCCACAGATCACTTTTTGTCATTTGTTGCTGTTAAACCTAAAATCACTTTTAGACATTAAAGCTAGCAAGCAGGAAAATCACTGTACTCATGATTTCATCACAATATTTTCCATAAACAATCTTAACAGCTTACAGCACACAAACCTGAAAGAGAAAATTAACTTATAAAGACCCTCCAGTCCTCTTCAGAAACTCCTGGAAGCAGCTTGTTAGTAGAAACTTTCCCTTACGAAGGCAATATGTGTACTGAGAGTTTTTCCTTATCCAGTAGCATGATGGAATGCCAAGGCATTCTGAGTGTTTTCCATTAGTCTATCAAATACCCAGGAGACATAATGTACCAGCTGAACACCTCCCTTGCGCGAGGTGGTGAGTGTACTGCAATGTAAGTGTTTTGGAGAGCTGGAGGAATGAGAGCAAGGCAGGAAGAAAGGCAGAGGAAGTCAGGAAGGGATGGACAAGAGTCAGAGTGGTGGAAAGAGAGGAGCCGCTCAGCAGAGGTGAGAAGAGAGGCAGAGATTAAATAAAAGAGGGAGGCAGGGAAAGGGGTTGAACTAATGAGAAAAAACCTCTCTAAGAGCACCTTGGTTTAAGCATGTTGGTTTAAAGTAACTGCACATCAGACCTCATGTGGGATTTATGAAAGAAGCTTCTTGGCATCTGTTACCTTCTGCAAATAACCAACATGACTCTAAACACAATTTAACAGTTGTGTTTGCCCAAAAGGTCGCAGCTCTGAGAGCAATTTATCAGGCTCTGGAGGTTACACGGCTTTAAATAGTGTGCTCATTTAGTTCTCGCTTTCCATCATTTCTGTGGACAACTTCTGTTCAGGCAGAATTTCTAAGTGTAACCTGGGGTGAGGGTCTCCGATTTGGTCGCCTTTGATCTGCAACCTGGTGTCAGCTTTACTAATTTGTGGATCGGGGCAGCATCTTCAGTGATCTGAAGGCTATACTGGTGCATTGTGGTGAAGACAGCTGAGCTGAAAGCCAAAGCTGTCAATTTACCAGCCAGTCTGCACTCCAACACTTACCTGTGGGTAGTGACTGAATGAATGAGATGAATACAAGTGAAATAAGTTTCCTCCAATGGATGTTGGAGCTCAGTCAGTTGCCACTTCTTTGTGTTAAAAGGAGCTTTCTATAGATATAATATCTCTCACTGGCTTGGGAATGCCTCAGTTCCCAAGACATTTGGAAAAGTTGAGCCAGGTCTCAAAGTTCTCAGGGTTAGGCTACCCATTTGAGAACTTAGGGCTGGGTCTCTTAGGAGAGCTTATCTCAGGAGAACTTGGACCTGACTTGGGAACCGATGCATCCCCATGGTAGGTGGAGATGGTTTGGAAAAAGGAAATCTGTTTTTTGGGGATTTGTTTTTGATGAGACTGTTTCCCCCTCAATTCTGTCACTTTTGTCCTGGGTAAAAGACAGACAATGGATGGATGGATGGATGGAAGGAGACGAAGAAACTGTTTGGCAATACAACAGTTTGGTTGATTTAACTGACTGATCAGCTATTCCAGTTTCTTGTGTAGAGTCATTAGCCAAAACCTGGTCACATGAACATATATTTGAACTGAGCCTCAAAATCTTGGAGAACCCTCTTTATTTTTTTTCCTTCTAGCTTTTTTCTGGACAGCATTTATGTCGTTTACTTTATTTCTTCCATGCTTGCTTCACTAAGGCTTATACCATCACAGAAAGTGCTGCTAAAACCCGTTTCTACGGATGCTCCGATGGGTATTCTCAATGAGCTGGTACCGTTTGTTACTCTCAGGATAGCCAGAGTGGCCGATCATGCCAAACTGCACTACTTAATTTATTGTTAGCACATGCATATTTTACTTTTTACGCTTGCAACTATGCAGCCTCAGAAACACAGTAGGCTGGATGGATGGACGCTAAAGCCTAGAACAATCCCCACTGTACCAACTGTCAAAGGTAGTTAGGACGATACAGTTTGTATCTGTATTCGGAGGTTGTTTGGATTAAAAAGTAAAAATTGGATGATGAAAGATGCAGAGAGTTGAAAAGTTTAGGTTAAAAAAAAGAAAGGTGATGGAGGGTGTCAACCTAGCATGTAAAATACTACATGTTTTCAAAGGGTGAAAGATGAAATGGAAAGGAAAATGATGATGATAGGTCTGGTGTGTCAGGTTGTCAAGTTAAATGTCAGATCACAAGTCACAAAATACAAAATACAAAAAGAGAAAAAAGATTTTAAGCCCAGCTACAAAAAGCGATTGCGTGGCACATAATCCAATCAAGTTGAAAATAATGATAATAGTCATGAGAAGTCTGACTACTGAGAGGCAGGTTTAAAGCTTTAACAGTGTAGCAAAAATAAGTTATCATTGATTTAATATAAAATACAACCACATAAGGTTTGTACATGAAATCTGTTTGTTTAGAAGCTTCTCATATTTACGCTTGTTGATTGAAACTTCAGTGTTCTGCATTAATATAATACTGGATATACATGTTAATAAAAGATATCTTCATGATATTATGTAGTGAATAGAAAATCTTCACGTCCACTGACAATAAAGAAAGTCCAGAAACCACACAGCTTCAACTGAAATGAAATAGTCAGCCTTATTTAAACTCAATGTTCATTTTGAAACATCCCAGCGGAAAAAAAAAAAAACGAACGGCAAGAACTGAAGTGTTGTTTAATTTATCCAGTTTCCTTCAGGCTGTGTAAAAAGGAAAGATAGTCTCGGGCCAGACTCCCGGGCTAAAAACTGGGTTCTGTTCCCCTTAAGCCGACAACTGCCAAGTAGGTATAAATATTGTAAATGTCTGTTTAAACCTGGATAAAGAACAATTGTTTCCCAAACTTTCAACTTCTCTACTTATAGAAGTATAAAATGCAAGTTGTAAGAACACATGTTATTGAACTGTAAAATCTCAAGGTGTTCTGTGAATGTGGGATGAGTCATGCAATGCAATTCTTAAATTATTTCCAGCTCAGTTTTACTGCACCAGTTCAGCTCAAGAGCTCATTGCAGCAACTTTTCTTCATTATAGTGCAAAAACCATAGATAGTTCCAGTTGGGTGGCATAACAGAGTAGCACGCAGACTGGGAGAGCTTTGTTAAAATCCAGACAAAAATTAGATGAACAGTATATTATTTCTAGACTTAAATGGACCAGTATGAAAACCGTGGTCAAGATCAATAAAAGGTCTGCTCCATCAGCGTAGCAGGTGCAGAAAGTCCTGAATGTAATCATGACGAGGGCATGCTAACAAGAATTAGCCTTTGAATACCAGCAAGTTGACAACGCATCGCTCACTCTAAAGGACATGGAGGAACTTTTTAAGTCGATAGAGGAGATAATTGTTGCAACGTTTTCTGCAGACAGTGCAACAATCAACCGTCACGAGCAGACTATCCGTCTTATGGAGACTTCTCTCAATGACATGGAGTCCAGACCAACTGGGCCACATGGGACAACTGGGCCACAACTCTGGCTAAAGAAAATTAAGCTTTCAGATATAAAGCAGATGACCTGGTAAACTGCAATAGCCGCATAACTGGACTACCTGAAAAAATGGAAGGCATGAAACCCTAACTTTTTATAGAATCGCTGCTGAAGGATCTATTCGGTCCTTTCTCCTCACCTCCAACAGTTGGCAGGGCTCACAGGATCGCCTTTCCCTTTCATTACCCAGATCCATAACTTCAGAACAAGGAGCGCATCCTGATGCTGGCCGGGGAGGCTGGATCTCTCTTGTTCCACGGGCCCAGATTGCACATATATCCAGGAAGAGAGCAGCATATTCCACAGTGAAAACACAGCTAAGAAAGCTGGGAGTTGAATGTAGGATGCTGTTTCCTGCCAAACTCCAGATCAGTCTGAAGAATGGCCAGAAGCACCTCCTCTCATCACCCCAAGAAGCTGCCTCCTTCATCAAAAGTAATCTGCTTGACTTGTCTGCCCCCAGAACACCGTCTGCACAATCTCCAGCAGGAACAGTTGGACTTGAGGTATTTACAAAGATAAGCATTATGTTTCCTGACTTATGTTACAAATAAGTATGTTTGTGAGTATATTATAATTACTAGTCTATGTGTTATTATTGTTACTACAATGCTTTGACATGCCCTACAGCACAAGAACGTGTCCTGTGAGTGTGGAGGGCCCACGGGTGACAGCTGCAAACATGCACAGTACATAGCCATGCACTTAGCACTGATATAAGAAACATTTTTTCTTTTTTTCTGTTTGAATATGTGCGACCTTGGATCTCTGTTAACACGTTACCTTTCTTTCTTTTTTTTTGCCAATGTCTGGTTCTCTAAAAGTCCTGTGATGTCTTGTTTTGTACTAAAACTATAGCAGAGTTATAGCACAAGTCAACCTGTTTAGAGTTGTTATCCAAAGTTCTTGTCCCCTTTAAGAGAAAAACTCTGCTGACAGTTTTGGTTTTATTTTCTTTTTTTCTCTTCCCTTGTCCTCATTTGTATTTTACCACCTTCTCTCCACTGCTTTTCCCACATGTTTAACTATGCATGTAGGTCATGACAGTAAAAGCAACCAAAACCCATCCATCCATCTGTCTATATAAAATTCTGGGTTTAAATGGATTAATGAAATGAAAATGAAATGAAAAATACTTTATCAATCCCAGAGGGAAATTGCAATATTGTAATAGGTTTTCTTTGATTTAAAAAAAAAAGAAAAAAAAACTAATTAGAAGGTAATGCCTTGTTCCAGAGGGTGATGTCTGCTGGCAGGAATGATCTCTGGTACCTTTCTGTCTTGCATTGGACTTGAAGAACTCTCTCACTAACACAGTTTGTTTCCTTACTGTGTTGTGTAGAGGATGTGAAGAATCATCCATTATGTTCAGCAGATTGTGCAGCGTTCTCATCAGGACATCAGCTCCAGAGTTATCCCCAGCACAGAACCAGCCTTCTCCATCAGTTTGTTAGGCTTCTCTGAGTCTCTGGTCCTGACCCAGCAGATGCTCCAAAGCTGATGGCACTTTCCACAGAGGATATGCAACATATTGCTGCAGACATTGAATGATGTTAGCTTCCTTAAGGAGCTAGAATCTCTGTTCTTTCTTGTAGATGCTTCTGTGTTGCATTTCCAGTCTAGTCTGTTGTCCAGCTGAACTCTGAGGTGCTTGCATTCCTCCACTACCTCCAGGATGTAGACAGTGCTAAAAAGACTCCAAGATTAGAGTATTTCTGCAAAGTCTGGGGTGTACAGTGTGAAGAGAAATGGTGAGAGTACAGTCCCTTGTGGTGCTGCTAAGCTGCTGACCGCCATCTCAGACACACAATCTTTCCAACTCACAAACTGTGGTCTGTTTGTTCAATAGTCATAATCCAGGTGCATGTGGAGGTATCCACCTGTAATTTATGGAGCTTCTAACATAACAGAGCAGCTGAATAGTATTAAAAGCACTTGAGAAATAAAGAAAAACATGATCCTCAAAGTAGAGACCGCCAATGGGCAGGACTTCCCGCATGACCTGTCATAAATCTTGCGGGGTCCGTCAGGATAAATACAACTGGCGGTCAGACCAAAACACGTCGGGTCCCGCCTCCCAAACACGTCCCGAATGACTCGCAGACAACAGCGTGAGACACAGAGAAGCAGATGAAGATGATCTTTTTCTACAGTCTGGTCAAATTAATGATGCATGAGGTTTTGAGAAGTTTGTACAAATACAGATCTGCTTTTGGGTCATTACGTTAAGTTATAATTGCTTAGTATATGTTAGTTCTGTAAATTTAATTTTTATCGTTATAGGTCTATAAACTTATGGAGGCTCATGACCAGTACGTTTTTATTCACACGATTTAAAACATCAGCAGTATTTAACAATCCAGTAGGTAATAACGAACATAATTGGAAATGTAATCGTAATGAACAAAAAAGCCATTTTTTTAAACCTCTGCGCTGTGTGTGCAGCAGCCTGCTGTTATTACTGGAGGTCACATGACACAGGGTAGCCTACTAGCTGTGTGTGGGTTGTCAATCAAAGTCTTGCTCCGTGTGCTGCGCTCTGGAAAGAAAACCCTCATAATTTGTAATGAGAAGACCGTCTTTGGAAATTGCATTAAAAAAGACTCAGGACCCATCAGAATCCCTCAGCGGTCTGGTGAAGGGAGTCCCTCAGGAGCGGGCAAAGAGGCTTCGGGAGCGGTTGGGAACGGGATTGAAAATCTGGTCCTTTGCAGGTCTCTTGCTCAAAGTGCTTCCTGATTTGTCCAGATGAGAGTGGTCTCTCTGAAGCAGGTATAATGGCATCTTCTACCCCAAGCCCATTACAATATGCAAACAAATGGGTCCTGAAAGGTGTTCATTTGCTTATTGAGGTGAGCAAATAGCACTATCTGCTGGGTTTTCATGATGCCAGATGTTAGGGCGACTGGTCTGTAGTCTTGGTTCGGATGGTTGGGATTTTTTAGGCTCTGGAACAAGGCAAAATGTTTTCCACAGCACAGGAAATATTTTCTGACCCAGACTGGTAATGAAAAGGTGCTTAAGAATCCATCATAGCTGTTCTGAGTAGGTTTTCAGAACCCTGGAGCTGACACCATCTGGACCTCGAGCCTCATTCTGGTTCAGTTTCTGCAATTGCTTCTTCACCTGACTGCAGGAGACAGACAGGGTAGAGGTGGAGGCAGAGGAGGTCTCAGTGTGTTCTGATGTGGATGGAGATGAGTCTGTGTTAAGGTCTATGACTGAGTTGCAGGGTGACTTTCTAACTTTTTCCTGTAGTCCTCCTTGCACGTCTTAATCTCTGTTTTAACTTGTTTTTGTGTTGTCTTCAATGACTTCAATGCTCGTCTCCCCCTGAAGGCTTTCTTTTTATGTTTAGCAGCTTTTTCAGGTCACTGGTGACCTGGGGCTTGTTAGTGGGAAAGTGCCCCACTTTTTTTGTTGGGACGATGCTGTCCACACACAACTTGATATAATCTGTCAGACAGTCAGTCATGGTATTGACGCCATCTCCGTGTAGTTCTCAGAGAATATTCCAGTTTGTGTACCAGGTTATAATGGTTACTGCTGAACAATGGGACTAAGTGAAGTTAAAAAGAACTAGATTATGATCTGTTTGCCCTATAGAGGTAGAGAGTTCTCTGACCAAATCAGCCAAAATAATTAATGAGATTTTATTGATTTATTTAATATTAATCAACGAGCATTTTCTGATAGTGGTGTTACCACCTGCACATATAACAGCATAATATCAGATCGAGGAGCAGTCTCATTTCAGATAGCTCTTATCAACCCACTCACACCTGGAAACTTAATCCTCTACTTCTTGTGGATGAGCTGTTCACTCAAGATGTCTGCACTCAGATTTCACTCTTCCTTGACACTAATGACACTGCAGAAATATCCCACACCACCCTTTGGGAGACCCTCAAAGCCCATCTCTGCTGCCAATTAATTGAATATTCTTCCAAAATAAAGAAAGAAAAAGACTCTAAACTGAATAACATTTGTTAACATTTCACAATCTATTGCAGAGAATGACAACTACAGACAGAGTACAACCTACTTTCCACTGATAAAGCCATCTACGGTACTTACTCACCAAAACCATATTTAACATTTATGACTGTTGACAAAGCATGCAAACTTTTACCTCAACAAGCTTGTCAGATCCAGTCTTCTAGACTAATCCCAAAAAGTTTCCAGTGATGCAGGTGAGATCATCACTGACCATACTGAGATTCATAACTTTAAGCAGTATTACAATAACTTTTATAAATCAGAATAGGATGGTAATACCTCTAAACTTAATCACATGTTTGATGGCATCACTCTGCCAGCTATTTTGTCCCTTGTGAGATGTGAAATTTCTTGTCAAGAAATCCTGCTAGCTATTAAACAACAAAAATAAAAATGCCAGGGCCTGATGGATACACCTCTAAAATCTTACAAGAAAGTGAAAGAGGGGAAGGACCTGCTCCAACGTGCCTCATGTCATTCCATCTCTGCTAGATACTTTGATTTCTGTCCATGGTGTTGGTGGCCACACTGGAAAGAGAAAGGGAACCTTCACTGCAGCAATTGGTTCAGCAGCAGTAAAAATCTTTTAAACAACAGAGTTTTTTTTTTTCCAGATAAAAAATAACAACTAATTAAGGACAGAATTAACATAGCCAAAAATGTATTTAAGTATCCAAAATCGTATAATTAAGTTTGAATTTAAGAAGCACACTTTCAGAAGGTCTGGTAAATGTAATTTTATGGACCTAATTGCTCTCTCTATCTCTCTCTCTCACTCTACCCTTTTTTCTGACATTCTTATATTTTGCTTTTTTATAATTCGAGAACAAGGTCTTTAGTACTTCTACGACTAATACTAATATTTAAAAAATGAAGCATTATGTGTCTACAGCACTATGCTAAGCACCCCAAAACTGCTGTTTTTTTGTTTTTGTTTTTTCAGTCTGGTTCTCATACACCGGTTAGAAATCATAACATAAAAATAGTGAATCAAAACATCTTTTGAATCTTCTTTAAAATGTCTGATATATTTTTGGTTTTCTTCATTACATTAATTCTCTTTATTCAGATGAATTTAAAGGTTTTCACTTTTAATCTGTTCCTTGAAGCTTTCATTTACTTTACTTTCTTCAAAGCTTTGGATATGTCTGAAATGTTTCTTAAAGAAAACATTTATTTTCCTAAAGAACAACCAAACCCAGGGTGATAAAAATATTGAATAAATCAAAGTAATGTTTTTATTAAATGAATGCAGAAGTTCAGTAAGGAAAATCCTTTATCTTACACCTGCCCTCATTGTGTGGTGTTTGGGTTTTTCATTCTGCTAGGCTTCGTCACTTCTCTTTCCCACACTGTCAAACTCACCTCTTTCTTAATTCTGTCATTACAACTGTGGTCCGGTGGGCTTTTTGGCTACTACTTATCAAGCCAATCATTCTGATCCCCGTTCTTTAAAACCCTCCACTGTTCTGTCATTCTTCCATCAGGCTTATCTTTCACACAACCTGCCTCCTCCTCATCACCACTTCATTCTGAATCTAGAAGAGCCTCATCAGAAGCATTTGCCACCTCCTTACTTATCCACTACCAGCATCCAGACTCTGAGGGGTTGGG
>JBBBVU010000021.1:22633661-22647747 GCA_037177055.1 Atherinosoma microstoma | reverse complement strand
TTCATAGGGCTGAAAACATTGCCCTTTGCCTCCACACTTTGTTTAAAGGCGAAGGGGAAGGGCTAAGGGCTGAGGGGTAGGGCTAAGGGGGAGAATTGAGATTAAGCCTTAGTGTGATAAGGAGTTTATACCATGCACAGGAGAGAATGAGTTTTAAACCTAACAATTTTGGCATGTTAACAGCATGAAACAAAAGGAAAGGTTGAATAAAAAGTAAAAAATGCAAATAAATGACCAAAAAAACCACCCATAGTGGCACTGAAAATTAAGGTCTGAAACTGCAGCTTCCAGTACTGCAGAAATCATATATTGATCATTATTCTGCTCAATATGAATATTGTGAGAAAAAGGAGAGCTATACCATGAGCTGCATTCACAGTGTTAACAATCAATATTTTTAATTATCAGTCCTGAAGAAAATTTTGCAAGTTCTTCATCAGATTTAGCCCAAAAAACTATCTCAAGCAAAATAAACACCTTTTTTACTCTTGTTTCATAAAGTTTCATATAAATCTTGTGTCCTTACTGCTGAACAGTTTCTTTCTGTAAAAGGGGGGGTCGGCAAAGGTAATATAATAATATACTTGTCAGGAACTTCTTCCTCTTCAATAGATGAGAACAAATAATTGATTAAAGTTTGTGAACTTATTCTGTATTATGATTACAAAAAGTAATTATGATATGCAGTGTAATAGTGTCATAACTGCATGAAAGCTGTCACCGAATTTATTTACAGACATTGCTAATTTACATAATCAAGATGTTCAGGGTGAGGTAACGAGATAAAAGAGAGTGTGTTTGGCTGTGGGTGGCAGCCACCGCTGTGCTTACCCTGGAATCTGTGCCTGACGGGTTCAGGTCGGCTGTTGGGAATTTACACATCAACCAAATGAAACATACACTCTTTTTCCAGATATATGCACAAAACGTTTTATACTCTGCAATTCTTTGAAGTTATGTACGACTCAAAAAAGAGCTTATGATAATTTCAGTATAAACACATTTTAACTGCTTATTGGTGAAGATAATTCAGTAAATTCCTCCTTAATAATGGGAAAATCAAGCTAAATATCCCTGAATCCTGCCACCTGCCGCATCCTGGCATTATCTTAGCATTTCAACAGCTGTTGTATGAATGTCATCATACCATCTAGCACTCTCCTCTGCACTCCAGATGTGATGTTGAATAAGTAATGGGTGACCTGAAGTGTATTGAGGTTTGGCAACACCAATTTCCCCTGTTTTAATGCAGGGTCACACCATATAATGTGGACTTAATGACGGTGATAGCCTTCTGTTTAATAGTTTACCGGCACATATGCATACCAAGTACACAGCATTGAAAGTATCTGGCCCTTTTTTGTGTACTTACCTGTTATAGTTGGTCTTCATAGGTGAGCCCAGCCACTATAAAAATACTTGTTCCTGAACATATGGCAGTTTGCTGCTCTGCAACAGCAGTGATCTAAAGCAACCATTACTTCCAATCAGTCTGAGATGGGTTATCAGGCCATTTCCAAGGAAAGTTTAAGTCTATCATTCTTCAATAAGAAAAACAAGTGGAGAACATTCAAAACTGTTGCAAATCTCTACATTGGGGTGCCAAGCAAGTAAATCCTAAAGTCAGACTGAGCAATGTTGAGAGAAATGATAAAGCCATTAGGAGATAAATCTGAGACTCTACAGGCCTCAGTTACAATGTTAAATTTTAAAGTTCATGATGGTACAGTTAGAACAAGACTGAAAAAGTATAATTTGTTTTGCAGGGTTGCAAGAAAAATAAAACTTCTCTCTAAAAGAACAAGTCAGAACTTCTTACATTTGTTCAGTTTAGAGCTGGGATACACTTGCTGTTAGCAAGGCATCTGCGTATGTATAATAGCTTCCATGCGCACTAGCGTTTGTTTGTTGCGTAGGCCGCTCATCTTATTACAAGGTAACGTGTCTCATGTGCAAGTTGCATTATGACTTCAACGCTATAGGCGCTCATGCAGACAAGAACATGAACACAGGATCAGAGGTAAACAAAATGTTGGAGAGTTTTGAAGAGTGCCCCTTGCACCTTTTCCGCAACTACCGACATTGTTGCACAGTGATGAACACTCGTGCCTAATTTGCAAGAGATTGGAAGCGTTTTGGGGGTTGATGGGGAGACTTACCAAAATATGCCCCAGAAATACGATGTGACTGCCAGGTTGGCCTTTTCACTAATTCGGAGTGCAAGTCCTATGTACTGCCCCTAATGGTGACTAGAGTTGGGCCGAGACCGGTATTAGCATACCAATCCTGCCAAAGGTAAGGGGGATTAGGATCTGAGAGTATTTCTGTCTAAATAGCATCTAATAACAACAGTAAAAAAAAGATCCTTCTTCTTTTCCTGCCTAACCCCACCAATTCCACTAGACATAGACATAGAAGTTACGTAAACTTGTGTGATGATTGTTTTGAGTTGGTAGGTGCAGAAGCAGCGGCAAATGAGCCTCTAATGCACTAACATAAAGCATTAGTGTTGGTGGAAGCGGTGCCATTACTGTAATGTCATTACTGTAATGTGCCATATATCAAGCTTATCAGCCTTAAGAATCCCTTGGAATTACATTGATAGCTTAAACGGTGGAAGAGTTGGGGTATTTCAAAGAATGTTAGTCATTTTCTGTCATCGCAACAGCATCCGGTCAAGACTTTGGCTGGGAGCAAACACAGCAGTTGTGCAGGTGAACATAATGTGGGAATGAGTCATGATTCAGGGTGCATTCACACCAGCCTGTTTGATTCAAGTCTGCTTTCTGAGTAATCAATGTGCAAACAAACAAATTTGGATCAAAGAAGCAGACTTTGGTCCATTTACAAACTTGGGACTCGGTCTGCTTCAATTGAACCAAATAAAGGAAGTGGACTATAAAGCAAAGGGCATTGTGGATCCAACGCAGGGTATTGTGGGTAAAGACAACCAGAACATATGTACGTGTAGGACGATAGGGTTTCCGGCTAGGAGAAATGGCTCGGGGTCAGATGGAGATGAACGCTGTAAAACATCTTATTTAAGATCACTAAGAATTGCTGCAAGTGGAGATGGAAGTTGTCTTGCAATAGATCAGCAAGTTTTCTTCTTTGTTATTTGTCTTGACATCTCCCTCGGGAATTCTTGATGCGGAAAATGGGTATGTGTTATTCAAAAGATCCAATTGGTTTGAGAGTGTGCAGTTTGAAAGCAAACTCGGGTTCCCAATCGTACCAAGTCTAGCTAATTGTCCTGATGTGAAGGCACTTTCGGACTATATGCTCTGTAACTGTGGTTCCCAACCTGGGGTCCCTGACCTCTAGCGGGGGCCCCCAAAGAGCACACGCTTTTGACTGTACAGTGCCTGTACGATTTTAAAAAAAAGATTTGCTTATAGATGATGGAAAGCACTTTGACTTGCAAATCTTCTGTATGAAAAGTGCTTTAAGAATAAGGTGTGATCAACTGATTGATTGTTAAAAAGCCACATCCACATGGAGACAAGCTGAGGTGAATCTGCAAAAGTTCTTTTTCATCATTTGAATGTTTTGTTCACATGAAACTGGCATTTTGGGAGCCAAAAAGCACTAACTTTAGAAACCAGGGGCCTCATTTACCAACTGTGCGTAGAAACAGTTCTAAATTTCATCCTACGAACAAAATTTAGAATGGTCCTAAGTACAAAAAAATCTGGATTTATCAACCATGTGCAGGCCAGTCGTACACACGGTGGTAAGTAATCTGCTGTTGATAAATCCCACCTGTTCTAATCGCCTGCTTGTGCCCGAGCTGGTCATTTACATCCAGAAACGCCCTCATTTAACCATATATAGAGACAACACGTCCTTTCAGAAGTCACGTGAAAATCGCTTGTGTTTTTTCTTTGAGTGGTGGAGATAGAGAAAGAAAGAAATAAGATCTGTGTGTAAAAAAAGTGAAACTAACACAATAAATAAACATTGCAGAGAACAACGAGAGCAGTAATTGATTCAGGATCAAGAGGGAAATCTTTGTCAATTTTTAAAACAAAAGAAAAACGAAAGAAATTGTTTTATCGCCCCATTTAACGATTGAAAGAAAATTAAGAAAATATAAATCTTTTAAAACGTGCAACACAGACGAGACGCATCTGCTGCTGGAGGACAGTCAGAACCAGCCTCTTCCTTAATGTGTTTTTATCATGAAGATCAGTTGGTTTTACATGTTTATAGAGATGGAGGAGACTTGATTTGAAATAACTTGCACACATATTCCCAGCATTATAGCAGCACTGCTTTCATCTGTTAGTTCCGGAGAGATAAACATGTTTAGTTCCGGTGAAGAGACGCGTCCAGCACGGATGATGTAATGCAGCTCTGCGATAGACAGGGAACCTGCCTCATGTAGGGGACTAAAACCACTTCATTGGAATAGTGATAAATATTACTTTGTGACACAGATCATGGTAGAACTCTGACAGGATCTTTTGCTTCATCTGATCAGAAATTATCTCGGAGATAACATCAGTTGATCGTCTGATGACGTCACAGCGGGACGCAGTTTGAAATAATATTTGTTAACGTCAGATCAATAATGCTCGGCTCTCACCGTCTATCACACGTTTTGTTTGGTAACATTTAAAACCTTTTAATCTCCATGTCTGTTTATTTTTCTGAAAGATTACTAATTGAATAACTATTATTTTGATAATAAAGAATGAAGGATGCTGAGATTGTTGCAACACCTGCAGAAATGATGCAGTTTCCCTGTTCTACCGCTACGTTTTGTGCATACGCATGGAAAATTTTGTGCTCATATTTACACATTTTTCTATGCACAAGTACAGGTTGATAAATCCCAGACTTTGCGTGGAAATGCTCCCAGAGTGAATAAATGGGGGTCATCAAAATCTTCTATACAACAATATTTCAGCCCGGGGTCCACTTTATTTCGGTAGATGCATGAAGGGGGGTCCTCAAGGAAAATAAGTTGGGAAGCACTTCTCTATAACGTGTTCTAAATGGTAAATATTGTTTAATACATTAAACATGTAAATATTAATTAGTTTTCACAGCTCTGGATGCAACTTCTCTTTCTCACATCTCTTTCTCTTCTGTAATGACTGTTTGGCTGCTGCACTTATCTTGTATTCTGGTCCATTGTTCTAATCGGCAACACTGCAATTTCCTTTTTCTTCCCACTTGATCGTCTTTAAAGTAGCCCTTCTTTCTTCCTCATTCAGAACCTCTTGCCCCCCCTCCTCCTTGGAACCATTTGGAGTGTGTCTTGTGGGAATTGCATTGAGAGGAATAGAATTACATGAACTTTCTTCAGGCTTAGCAGATGTCAAAGATCACACTGCTTCTTGGGTTTAAGGCGGTCATGCTCAACCAGAGAAGAGCCATCAGACATAATTAGCTCCAGATTTCATCTTGTTCTTCCGACAGTTTGTTGGAACAGAAGCATCAGATTCATGTGATTGCCTGAAAATGTTGATGAAACAGAGAACAGAGGGGAAAAATATAACCTGTCAGAGATGAACTGTTGCAAATAAACAGCCACTCCCACACTGTACACCCACTTTCCAGGCATTTATATTTCCAGCCATACATTTTTTGTATTGACAACCTCATCCATCATCCAAGATGCAATTCTGAGAGTGGCTTTGTGGTTTTAGTATTAACCGCCTTACACTGTAGTATTTTATGCATAAATCTAACGACTCGCTCACAAGAACCCTGTTCTTTTATTTTCATCACACTTTTGCTCATTTAAAACAATTGCATGGTGGGAACAAGAGGGTTGGGTCACCTGAGATTTGTATATCAACTGATCTGGGCTTTGAGGGTCTCTGCCCTCTAATAAAATGACTGCCTATCTTTGATAGAGGGGTTACGTGTAAAACCAATTACATGAACAGATTAAATAGGTGATACTTCACATGGAAAAAAATAGCAATTTGCTGACTTAAGAGGTTGTCATTTATAATCACATCACTACTCTCGCTGCTCAAGACTGCTAAACCCACTGGGCTAAAGCCAACCAGCTCAATATTTCTAGTTAGAATAAAACCAGCAGACCAGTGTTCCCTTTACCTACCTGCTTCCAGTCATGTTTAATTAAAACATATTAAAATTAATTTCAATATTTTATAAATCAATGTAGGCAACTTAATGCTTCACGCATAATGCTAAAATCATAATATAAACGCAATGCTAGGTATGATTCCACCTATATGCTACATTAACTTGCTACACAAGTTAATGATATTAAGCATTATGTATGCTAATATTTGCTGAACAGGGGTAAACTTAACAGAATGAAGCACATTTTTAACATTTATTTGGACATAATAAATCATGAATCCCACCTTAAACGTAGGGTGGGAGATTTTTTTACATTGTTTTCTTTGCAGCCAATTAATTAAATGCTCTAACACTAAAAAAAAAATATTTTAGTCACCTGTGGAACAGACAGGACTGAAAAAACACCATCCAATCATTTCAACCGTCCCGTTCTAAAAGATTGGATGGTCATATGTCTATCAAACTCAACTGCTTGTGCCTCCAGCCTCATGCGCGTTCTCCTCTTCGTGCTCGTTTTGCACGTTCTCAGAGACTTGGAGGAGCACTTGTAAACAAAAGTAACGTAGCCTGGCCAGCTACATTAGCTAGCAAGACGGTACATACTTAAACGTAAGGGACATCATGGCAGAAAAGGTGCCGATATCGAGTCGGAAAATGAATGAATGAATTATACTTTATTGATCCCCGAAAAACTGTTTTGGAGAAGCTACTGCAAAGAAAAAAGCTGAAGGACAGCGGAGCAATGGCAGAGTGTGCATCGGTGGCAGCAACTGAAGCAACAGAAAGGGCTGCAGAGTGATGCCATGGTGGCCCCTATGTCTACTTGATAGGTAAGATAACTATGACTTTTGGAGGAAACAATCAATGCTGCTTAGCGCTTGTGAGAGGGGGGGTTGATGTTTTGACCTAATTTCATGGCAAACAAACATATTTTGCAGCTGACTCTTCCACCCCTTTCTGATTTCCCCCTGCATCACCACTAAATGACTCCTCCTCTTCCTCTCCCGCCTGACTCTCCATCTCTAGCAGTCATGTGAAGAGTCAGGTGGAAAAACTAGGGATGCACCGATATGAACATTTTGGCCGATACCGATTTCTGATATTAATATTTTTCCAATGGCCGATGACCGATATTTCCCGACAACATTTTTAAAAAATTTAAGTTAAGATGATCAAATTCTGTACAAAATTAAAGTTAACGTTAGCAGCTTCCCGCCAAAGTTTGTGAACCTTTTCAGATGACGTATCAAACTGGTGGTGTTGAATGATTTGATGCAACATCCTCCTCACATTACTTTGAGGGTTAGTATTGCATATTGCTTTTCGAGTATCTTCTTTCGATACCATGAAAAACTACCACACCTTGCTTCTCTGCTACAGTTAAACACCCCACAGTGGTGCCTTACTATCACTGTCACATGTCCAAAACAATACTGCATGGCCATACCCCCCCTCCTCCTGACGCACAAACGGCCGGAAATAAATATCTGTTGTTAATATCGGCCAAGTTTTACTCATTGGACCGATACCGATATTTTTTAAAAATGACCAACATCTGCCGATACCGATATTGAAGCCAATATATTGTGCATCCCTAGGAAAAACCTAATCAAAGGTGTCTGAAACATCTAGAACAAATCTGCAGGTCCAGATGATTACTGAAAGCCAGTACCTAAAACATCTGCCCAAGGCGTAAATAAAAAATTTGGCCTAGCATCCCACATCATGAAATCCTGCAGCAACTATTATTTGCCCACCTATGAAGGCAGGTAATTATCTATCAGGAGTCGAGGCAGTTTGTTTACCATCCTGGGGTTGGGGGTTTAAGAGTGGGCTCGCTTAAGTGAACCCACTATACAAAGCAATCACTGTGAGGGTCATGCTCTTTAATTTCTGCAGTGCTTTTAAAATAATTCAGCCTGCACTGTTATATGAGAGGCTCCAGAAAAAAAAAGTGGCGAAGATCTCCAGAGTCGGCAGGATTACTCGCAAAAATTGTGTTGTGTCTGAGGAGGTGGTCAGCATCACAGAAGCTCTACAGGGGTAATCCTGTAATGTCACTCCAGATCTTCAGCACTACTCAGAATCTTTCATATGCAGAATTCCTCAGATGACTGCAGAAGATCCAGGTGTCTTTCCTCCGTTCGGTCCTATTAAGAACTGATAAATTGCCAGGATCAATATGCCGTTGACGTACGAAGCAGGGACCAATGCAACGTCTTCGTATATGTCTTTTTAACAAAGCAATCAAACGATAAGACACATAAGCCACAGTCTCCACCTCCAGAGTCTCGAGTGTGCATTGACATTGGGCCACATGTGTGTACACAGTGGATTGATGGGCTCTCACAATGATGATTCTCTGCTTGCAAATACTGTGTTGTTCCCTCAGTGCAGAAATGCCTCCTCGCGATGTGCGTTTTCACTCGCAGGTACTAGTTCACATGCTCGTATCATGTGCACACGCCCCGTTGTCATGCGCACCTCTTTCAAGTCACTGGAAATGTAACTGAAGTGTGACTTCAGTTCCCATCTCTGCCTATAACCATACAGTAAGACTTGCTAAAGCATCCAAAGCCCAAGGTTGCTTATAAAGTATAATCCTGCTCCATTCATGCAGTATACATTACAACTCTTATGGGATTCATCCAATACCACACCTTTTTATGGCATCTCGCAAAGTTTATTATACTCCAAGTTTTTCCCCTCCCCATCTCTATAAATTGCACAACATGACAATTAATCTATGCATGGGGCAACACTTATACATGTAATCATAATGTGTTATTCATTATTCATAAGTAGATTTCTGTCATCTTTTCATCAACTGGAGATCTTTTCTCCTGCATTGCACATTGATTTCCTCATTCCCCATATCACCACTCCTGCTCCTCTGCTCCTGACTTAATGTGGGCTTATATTCTCAGTCTTGAGCTTCAGTGTTTTAAACAACCCTTTTTTTCCTTTTAAACACCTGCAACTCTGTGATTTTGTTTTTTATATCTACTTTTTCCTTGATCTCTTTTATGTACAGTGTAGCAACCATCATTCTCTAGAATATATTCCTTCACTTGGTTGAATTAGATAAACTAATCATCTGTGACATTTTCATGCAAATGCCCATTTTCTTTCTTCTGTATTAGAAGCTGAACTCAAACTGCAGAGATTCAGCCATTGTGCATCTTGTTCATTACTAGATCTTTATGTTCATCCACAAAAGCAGCACAGCTTCACAGATGCTAGTGTTGGTTGTCATATTTATATAGTTTGGTTGATGACTGGCTTTATGTTAATATCTTAATCACTGTAATGTGGATAATCATGAAATTTTGTAGAGATCTAGATAATTTTAACTGCAGTGAGTTAAGACCTGCATAAGCCAGTCTAAAAAAGTGGGAGAGGATTTAAAATGATATTTTTCAAAAACTCTATGGTATGGATAGTTCTAGAGGTGAGGAGTTCTTCGGCCGAAGGTACTTGTGGAGATACATATATTCTAGTGTTGTGCAAGTCATCAACAAATCGTTCAATACTCGAGAATCACTTTACTGACTCGTGAATCACAATTCCTCATCGTTCACTGACTCGTCCCTGCTACCGCTAGCTAGCAAACTGAAGAGACCAAACATTAACAATATACCGCTATTATACAACTGCTATTCTACTTGCACTTGTAGAAATATATTGAGCTAATTATTTTATTTGTGGGAAAAGCAACAGCTTATTTCCCTGGCGGAACGTCACTATTTCCCTCCCTGCTATGAGATGTGAATGAAGGAAAAACAGTCCCAGCTAGTAGCCCAACTCACAACACAAGAGAATCACTCACCAGCTCATCGCTCAACCCAGTACGTACGAATCACTCACCTCCTCCTCCCTCCCGGCTCTCAGCTGCAGCCACTGGGAGACCTACTTCCTATCCTGAGCAGAAGATCTGCTGCTCTGCTCCGATAGGCTGAGGCTTGCCCGCCGATAGGGGGGCAAATGGGTCTGTTGTCCCTGGGCCCAGGGTAAAGGGGGGCCCAGAACTGGGGCCTCATTAAATTATGGAATACATTTTCAAATTCTTTTTAAAATAGGCCAGTTTATGGAAAAAAGATTAAACATTTAAGTTACATAAAAGCTCTTTATTTGCTTTCTTCCTAATTGTCATTGAAATAGTTAACAGGAACTCCCCTACTCCTGACACAAAAATGGTTTGGCCACTGATCAAAGTTTATGTTGTCATTTGGTGTGAAAATCTGCACGCTACAAATATCCGGTCAGTAGCTACAAACCTGGTGCTCAGAAAAGGAAAGAAAAGAGAAGAAGAAAATAGAGGCAAGATATTTTAAATTAAAAAAAAAAATAAAAAAAAGTAATGACAGTGAAGCTGGAACTAGTAAAGCCAACATAAAGCAAGATAAGAAACAGCACAGCCAACGTTCACCAGCCTGGTAACGTATTCTGACTGGCCAGCTCTAAAGTTATCGTCCGTTAGCTTTTATAAAAGTCCCACACAGCACGTTATCTTTGACAGAAATGGTCACGTTTGGTAGCTCCGTTAGAGAGGAAGAGACAGAGAAGCGAGAGACCGAGCAGCAGTCAGCTGACAGCGAGAGTGATGCCGGAGGAGCTGGCATGACTTTTTGTTTATGCAGCAATCTCTGAATCAAATAAAGCTCCCAAATGGTAAAATAAGGGACTATAGAGATGTAGCAGTGGTTCAGTGGCAAGTTCTGACAAAAAAGGAAGAAAAAAAACAAAAACAAAACAAAATAACCTATATTTCGCTACTTTATTTTTACTTTTTTTATTGCAAATGAAAACAGAGACAATACAATATCACATTGAATATAAGAACGAATGAAGAAAATAATATAATAAAGAAGGGACGGGGTGCACATGCATTAACTTAACGAGTGTTAACGAGCGGGTCGGTTATGTAGCCTGCCAACATGTCGGGTCCGGATTTGACTGTAAGATAAACGCGGGTACCGGGTCGGGTTTGGTATTTAACGGGTTCGGGCGGGTTCAGCAAAGTTCAGCAGATGGCATTTGGAGTTATTCTGAAGATCAACTACTTTAGTGTTCAAATTGCTACTTTTCACTGCAGTAATTAATAATAAAAAGAGAACTCAATAGAGACTCGCTGTTTATGATTTGACTTTTGGGGTAAACCACATAAGACAGAATTAGAGTCATCAAGGTGAGCAGCATGGATGAGTATTGTGGTAGCCGAGGGTGTAAAAAAGTGGGCAAAAATGGTTAATAGTACGTAGATATAAAAATGGTGGACTGGTTGAGTGGCTGGCTCATGTGCTGAGGTTACAGCTCCTCAACACAACCAGCCCGGGTTGATCAGCTGCCCTTAGCGGCATGTTATATGGCATGACATAAAACCTTAAAGAAAGCTTAGTAAAATGTCTAATACATACAGTAACAAAGTAAAAAGACTAGTGAGAATTAGATTGTTTTAGGAATTTAAACTAAAAGCTGAAAGCCATCAATAAGGTCAAATTAATAAGTGTGACATTTCAAACTATCCCTCGGTCCAAATTCATTGGTCAGCCATAACATTATGACCACTGACAGGGAAAGCAAGCTACATTACTAATCTTGTCACAATGCAATGAGGTGCAGGGACAACATGTATTCTGGCATTCACATGGAGACGTGGGAATTCCTGGACAGCAGTGGGCTCTGCAGGAGTTACTTACAAAGGGATTAAACAGCACAACAAAGATTTTGAGACATTTCCTCATCTCCAAACTCCAAAGATATCTATCTGATGGAATCTGATGGCCTCTGTGGGAAGTAAGACAACTCAATAAAGACCTCACCCCACATCCAACAAGAGCTAAAGGATCTGTTGCTGGCCATCCTGATACCAGACACTCTAGGACATCTACAGATTATCTTTGTCCAAACCTAGTCTGAGTTTTTCTGATATGAGGTTCATTGTCATTTTTAATGCACAACTCTTCCAAAGCAATGCAGCTGGAATAATGTTGCCGGCAACTGTACCCAGACAATAGGACTAATCACTTTGTCTGGGAAAACCACAAGCTGAGCAGGTGCTTGCTGCTTTTTCACTAAAGTAGGAAACCAAATGTTTGATTGTCACCTCATGATAAGAGGTGACCTTTAGGATGCGTCATATCATTTCAAATTTCACAGTTGTTCTGCATGCTCTGTATTGGATTACAGAGCAGGGTTTAATTATTTAAAGCCTGCACCAAAAAGTGTCCTTTACCTGCAGATGTGGAAATATTGTACTGGCTTGGAAAGCAGAAGTGTAACGGCCATTTATGTGGTATTTGTTTGCTTTGCTTAGATATGGATATTAGTTAACTTATTGTATTCTGTTTATTATTTGTTAAGTACCAAGGTATAAGTTATGGAATAATTTATGGATAATATGCACATGTCATCCGGTGATGGAAGTTGTTTTGTGAAAACCCTTGATATGTCACGTCCAGGTAGCCAGACAGGTTCTTTTTTGGGGTTTGGCAAACAATGTCAGGTGGCGTGACACTGGAGTGCTGTGATCTTTTTTTTAACCACTTTCAATTATCTTCGTTGAATTTTGTTGATTTAAATCAAATATAGATGATTGTGGATTTAGTTTTAGTTTTCTAAGTTTAGGTCCGCTTTCCTTTCTTTTTGAATTAATAGAAAATAAATCATTTATATTTTTCAAAAACCCTTTGTTTTTGGAAGTGCATATAAAAAAACTCCTGCCATTTACGCCACCACAGCCTTTTAATTAAGGTAGAAAAAGGCCGGTACAAAAAGCTAAAAATGAATAACTAGAATAAAATAACATATTGAGAAATAACCCAGGTATATGAAAGGTAGAGCCTAGACTGATACTGGATGCTAATTCTCCTCATGACGGGCATATTTGTTTACTCTACTTATAATGACACCTCAATTAATTCTTGTAATGATTTATTCTTGTTAAATAGCTACACGTTGCACCTTCAATTATGCAGTCAATTTATTTTTCATGACTCTTTCCTCTTCCCGTTCCCTGTCAAGAAGATAATCACATTTATACCCTTCTTTCATTATGCTCAACACATAAATGCAATACACTGTCAATATACTTTCTAAACACTGAATATGTTCAGTATTTCAGCGTTGTTCGGGACTGGATTCCTCCACCACTGGGTAAAATCGGTTCAAAACAGGGTCCAGGTGCAACTCGGCAGGAGACTTGTCTTTTTCCCCGGAAACCTGGTGATTACAGGATAATTAGAGTAAATGCTAACAGCCGAGCTACATCCCAAACACAGGCTTTATCAGACAGCCACCCGCCTCTCTCTGGACAAAACTGGTCATTTATCTCTATCTGGACAGACAGACAACCCCTCCGGGGCAGCATCCTGTGTGGAAATAACCTCACTGTAAGCACGCTCTTCTTAAAAAGAACAAAAACAAATTTCCCGGTATGTCACTGATATCATTCACAACATCTTGAAAATAAACTGCCCAATTAAATCCTGTTTTTTTTAAAGGTAATACCAAACCCCTGACAGGATTAAATAAAAATGCTAATTTCTCAACGTCTTTCATTTTTGCCTGAGATATGGAAGAAGATGGAAAAAACACATTCACAACAGGGGACGTTTGCATCCGAAGAAAGCAGGACACAGATCAACAATGACACTTAGTCAGCCTGACTGAAATCTCTGTCTGTGAGAAATAGTATCCATATAAAGTTTCCTTTTAAATTTAAAGGAGTGGGTGATGAAACAGGACATTGTCAAAGGTTACTTAAAATAAAGTTGAGTTCTTGAATAATTGACACAAATTTTTTAAACCATGGTTCTACTGTAAAGCTTAGACTCACCTCTTTATTGACTTAATCTTGTTTGTGAAGATGTTAGATTTATTTTACCGATTAGCTTCTTTATCAGGTCCACCTTGTTAGTGCTGCTTGGACCCCTTTTTCCTTTAGAACTGCCTTCATTCTTGGTGTCATAGATCCAACAAGGTGTTGGAAACATTCCTCAGAGATTTTGCTCCATATTGA
>JBBBVU010000021.1:22535423-22551376 GCA_037177055.1 Atherinosoma microstoma | reverse complement strand
TCCAATATTTCACCTTTGGGATGTGGTGGAACGGGAGATTCTCATCATGGATGTGCAGCAACTGTGTGATGCTATCAAGTCAATATGGAGCCAAACCTCTGAGGAATGTTTCCAACACCTTGTTGAAACCGTGACACCAAGAATGAAGGCATTTCTTAAGGAAAAAGGGGGGCCAACCCAGTACCAACAATGTTGACCCGATAAAGTGACCAGCGAGTGTGTGCTGCATCGTTGTAAGATAGGTAAGAAAAAACTAAATGCCCTGTTTGGAGCACTTCATTGTGAAACTGAAGTGTTTTGCCCTTTGGCCCAAGAGTATTATGCAGTAGTAGTAGTATTTTCTCTTGTGATATCCTGTTGCTTTATCCGAGAATCAAATCAATTATTTCTGTGCAAACACTCCAGAAATGACACTTTTAAAAAATATCCTGTTATTGATTTCTGATATTTCTGTAGGTATGGTATGGCTTCTTTTTTTAAAGAAATGAGAAGTGAATTGACATCCTATGAAGGCTGTCAATACATTGGCTAAAGTAGCACCGTGTAACTTTCTGACCTTAACAATGTGTTTCTGACCTGTTTTGATGGCACACTGACATTTATTATATACATTCCTGGAGCAGTACTTGCCCTGCAGCATCCTGAGGCTAAGAAACCACACATCACAACTTTTTCTTCCAGGACACCGCATCATTTTACAACCGAGTTCGGCTTTACACACCATGTTACACACCTGCAACTGGATGTCAACACACTGGCCGTTTTGAATGCACACCGTGGCTGATTCATGAAAGAAATGCAAGAGGACATTTTCGGAGGAAGAGAGGAAAAGCACGAGAAAGGGTCTGAGCAAGATATAGGACAAGAGTCAACATCGGACTGGAGAGAGCTCAGAGTAGAAGGAGGCTTAATTAGCCGTTGTTACTGTGCGTCTCACTGAGAAAATTTGCCAAAGCTCATTCGTGCTTCTTTAACACCGAGTTATTGTCCAATCATGATCAGGATGTCCAGCAGCTTTTAGAAGTTTCACAGAAAGTAGTTTCTAATCAATTTCTTCTCCCACAGATTCCTTCATTTGAAAAACCTACTGGAGGCCAAAAAAACCCCAAAATATTATTTTCACCATTTCTTATTCTCATCTTCAATTTCTTATTTATGAGGGAAATGTGTTTTATTGAATCTTTTAAAAGGCACATTCTTGCACATTAACATGAGCACATTGGAAGCTTTCCTTCGGACCACTTCTCATTTTTGATTCTTTAAAAGTACGAGTCCAACTAGCAAACTAGTGCCTAAACAGATTCAAGGAAAACATGTATATCACCAGTAATATACATACAAGTACTATATTTTAAATTGACTTACTTAAATAGCATATAAAGCCCACTCCACTCTGCACCTAAAATATGCCTAATTCATCGCTTCTTTTCCACTAAACAAAATAGAAAATAACTTAACTTTCACAAAACATGGAACAAGATAGCAGATTTAGCCTGCTGTGTCTGACTTGGCATAGTGGGCTAAATGCTCAAAGCAATGATCCAATTATGAGGAAATGTCATGTTTTTATATTTCACATCATCTGCCTGTTTAAGAATTCAGCACTTTTGGCTGCTTCAGGGACACACAGTCCTCTTAAGGCTACCTAAGGGGGGAAAAATCACACAGGTTGATGAGCGGAAAAGGAAAAAAAAAAAACTATTTTCTTCCAGTCGGAGATAATGTTGCTAGTCAGTAATTATTGATATCAAGAGCAGGGGGAGAAAGCTTTATCTCGTGAAATGACATCAGGTCCCCTGGTAGCACATTTAGAGGTCGACTGCATCTCGAGTGTTTTTGAAGGCTTGATGCTAAAAAGTAAAATGTTCCGACATGACGGCTGCTTTGTGGCTTGTTGTAGGGACACTTCAGTTCTGCTATGAACGACCTTCTACTCTCAGTTTTGGTTATGTTCCAGAACTGTGTATGGTTTCAGACTGATGATAGGGACACTATGATCTTCAATACTATTAAACACATTGCACAGGAAATCTCTTGTGGTTAAGTACAGGTCCTTAGGAGTTTGTTGCTTCAGCTGTTGGCTCCTGCTCGACCAGGAGCCAACAAGAAAGATTCTTTCTGCTTCCCAAAGCTCGCCATATCCTTAGGCTACTTGCTCAGGTTTGTCTGTACTGTGTTATCCAACTAGCCTGTAGTACTTTCACCTCAGAGTTGGCTAGCTGCTCATTTCACCTTTCCACACAGTGCCTGCAAATATTTATGCAGGCCGTACACATCTGATTCAATGAATAATAACCAATGCTTTTCAATATTACAAATACGATGCAATAAGATTCAATGGGATACCATGCAATATGATACAATGCTACACAACGCAATGTGATACGATACAATGCAATGTCATATGATGCAATGCCATACAATTTCAATAAAATTTGGATACAGTATGATAAGATGTGATATGATACGTTGCAATGTGATATATGATGCGACATGATACAATGTGATATATGATGCGACATGATACAATGATGCTACATGATACAATGTGATATATGATGCAATATGATACAATGTGATATATGATGGGATATGATAAGATACTGTCATTTTTTGACAATTATGCAACTCATCAGACAGGGCAATGCTCCACTGCTCAGCAGATAGGGGACCCGGTGCTCCCACCTCCAGGCAATGTCAGTGCCTTGACCGACCCGCAGCCGCTCTCCGGAGGTTAACCAACTTACTGCCAGAAACTTACTGATATTTGAATAACACTAATACTTGAATGAAGCTAGGAAACTTAATGATTCTGAAGTAAAAGATTTATTACAATAGCACAGGTCAGACAGCCAATCTCAAAGATGTTTCTCGTGCAGATGTTTAGATGGAAAAGCCCGGATCAATGCCCCTGGCGTTCCTTTTCCTACCTGAACGCCGTGCCTTTCGTCTATTCCAAACCTACATTTCCATGCGTCACACACACACACGCAAACCTAAAGGAATGTGTCCAGCAAACTTCCAACTAAGGAAATTTGCTGCTCCCTAAACCAGCCTGCACTCACTAGATTGGAGTCCACCACAGAATCCACCACAATATGATATATGATGCAATATGATATGTTGCAATGCGATATGATGCAATGCAATATGGAGCAAGCCTCAAACCAAATAACTTAGAACTTAGTTATAATTACCAAAGTAGTGGCCTGAATTTATCTGTTTTACCGCACCTTTGAATATTCCTCATCAAATCAAAATAAGAAATTTTGATTATTAGAAGAAAATTAACATGAACAATTCAACTTGTTCTTTCTTAAGTGTGTCTTACAAGTGAATACTAAATTGATGTTTGATTGGTAGTTTCAATTTGGATCAATGCTATTGGCTAGCTGATCATTGAATGTAAACCGATGTAGTGTTACACTCCTAACACTGACAGCTCATTTTCTCTTCAATATGTCTTATTACACATTTAAAAAAAGTTATGTTCAAGCAGAGGGGTACTAATTAACTAGCTAATTATTTGAGGTAAAAGTTAAATTCAACTGCAACACTTCTCATGGTTTCTGCACTGAAGCTAATAAAGCACCTATTTAGAAATTATTAATCATAAAGACATTTGTAAGTGTATATAAGTGTATCAACTATTTTGTTATGTTAAGATTAACCATAAGATTTGGCTTTAATCCTAATTTAACTGTCTTAACTTAAGATCATAGCACTAAACCTATCGGATCAAATTTGTTGTCTGCTGTGCATGGTCAGTTAAAAAGATAAAACTGTGTGTAACTAATGCACACCCGTATAATCTATAAGTAAGGTTGTTAAAAGGCATGTTTCTTTCCTCTTATAAACACATCTTAGTAACAGCATTATCAATCGATCTTACAAGGCAATCAATCATTTAACATAATTCCAAATGTCATTTTTGTCACATGATCAATTGACCCAGATATACGATTTGATGGATAAGATATGCATGTGTAAAGTGTTCTGTTGGATATAGTCAAGGCTAAAAGGCGCTGTGTAAGTGTGGACCATTTACAATTCAGTCGAGACCTTAATTTAAACACGCTGCAGTTACGAGTGCAGAGCTATTTTTGTGCTTGTTCATTTCTGTCCGTTGTGCTAGATTTCTCTTCTGCATGTATAAGTCAATGACTTGAGCTTGTGTGCTACCACATGAATGTTATTTTAAAACTTACAAAACAAACAGATGACATTTCAAACCCTGATCTGTAACTACCCTCAAAAAAAGAAAAAAAAAAGAGTTGGCTAATTGCTCCTTTGGTTGTGAAAAAGTTTCACAAATATTGCATGACCTATAACTTCCTTAAAGGCAAATTAAATGGGAAAATCATTTCATTTGTGTCATGAAAATAACAAGGCTCCCTCTTTTTGCATCTCGCTAATGAATGGAATAATTAGGTCTCTCAGGCTACTGTTGAATGAACGTCAGCATTAAACCATTCCTCATCTTGACTTCCTCTCCCCAGATGGCCTCATTGATTTATCCATTTCCACGCATCCTTGCTGTGTTTCTGAAATATGCCATAGCCAGCACATCATGAAAACGGCCACAGAGTTGCCATGGATGCGCTGTTCTTTCTGTTTTTAATGCCTTGCACTCCTTTTCGGACACATCTGTTTCATCACCTGCTCTCTGCAATGGCCAGATATTACTGCACTAACAGTACAAAGCTGGATTCTAAAGCTCCATCATCCCTCGGCCTTGTTTGTCTCCATGTTTTGCTTTTTTCCCTGCCAGTTTCCTGTTAGAGTCGAAGCCTCCAATGAGAGCAGGAGCTGGTGCTGCAGTACACAGCGCTACTGCAGGCAATGCCTCTTTCATTCAGCTTCGCCTTCAAAGGGTTTTCATTCTATTTGGAAAGTCTAGTAACAAGTTGGCATTTTGATGACATGCCCCACGCTACAGGGGTGAAGCAGAAATATGTTGCCCATCACGAACCGTACACACCGTCCAACCTTAAGGATAAACAGACAGGGTCTCATGTGAATTACAAGCCTCGGTAAAAACATAAAATCCTCCAGCAAAAGTCCCGCCTTCACAATGTACATGAATAAAACTACAGCAAAGAATATCCTTGAAGTTTAAAAAGGAAAAGTGTTTGTTGTGAATTAAGGCCTTTTTCGTAGAGAAATTATTGAGTCATTTATGTACGTGGAACATATTTTCTGTAGGTGGTATTAAACCTTACTTTGCTTTCATAAGAAATCCAGCGCAATATTTTCCAGAGCAAGGACATTATCTTTAATGGAGACCACCTGAACCTTTCCAGGCAGGTTTACAATTCATACGCATTTGACTAAACACAGTAACTTTAGTTTCTTTGTTTCGCAGCACCTTTTCATTTTCATGGTATCAGTAGGTGGTGAGTCAAAGCCACAGATTGTTTACTAACTGATGGAAAATTCCATTACCATTACATGCTGGAATTTCAATAAATGGCAAATACCCAAATATCTCAACAAATTTAATTGTATTCTAACTAAAACTACTGGTATCAGCCCACAGGGGAGAAAAAGTAACTGATTTAATTTGTTTAAAAAAATGCAATATTGTACAACTGTTTATACTCATATCCCTCAAGGCTTTTTTAAAGCTTTTTTGGAGTCAGTATCTGAACAGGTACCACTGCCATTCCTTTAAACTGTATGACGACTATTTCTATCAAAATTGTTCCAGTGCTGATCTAATTGGAGGCTGGTCAGATCGATCCAAAAATCAATAGTATCGATACCAAAGCTGTGTGATGAGATAGATACTTTTCTTGTGGAGGACTGTGCGGGCAAAAAGCCAAAGAATATGAATGAGAGCAAAGTGAATAATTGGTTTTGCTTTTGTTTAGCTAATTTGCATTGTTGGATTTATTTTTCTCAAACAATTGTGCGAGATAAAAAGGAGTAACAGAGTTATTTTAAAACATTGTTACATTGTTGATGTTATATTATACTGTTTACAAGCAAAAATGCTAAGATTTAAACTTTTCTGTTCTGCAGTTCAGTTTAGTAAAAAAATTTATTTGACGAAAATGTATACTGTGTTTCATTCTGATCATAATTCTGATCAAAAATTATAGCCAAAATTTTTAAATGATTGTGAAATTTCAAACAAAAAGTATGTGTATCGATATTGGTATTGACGATACTAGCCCTGGATTTACTTGGTATCGAATCTGTACCAAAGTTCGTAGTATCGCCCAACCCTAGATCTAATCATCTGCACCTCATCTGTCTCATAAACTAGCTTTATGTACTATTCAGAGTAACTTATACTAACGTCACCCACATCTTCACAGTGCATTGGATGCTGCGATTAAATAACAAATATGTATCTTTTGCAACTAATTTGGATAATATTTTGCAGCACATAGACTCTACGCCTGCACATGTTCACATGCATTTTCAATGCTGACCTTTCTTTTCTTCTAGATGAACAAGAGACCTAATATTTTAGTGAAGTTATCGTCTTAAATGCAGTGATTTATTCCTCAAATGGCTTTACTGAGCTTGGTGTACTTAAATATGCAGCTCAGTCTGTAGGAATTAGGTGAAAAATAAGCTAGTCTCTGGTCTAAATCAAGACAATGGACTTTAAAAAATTTTTTTGACAATGATGAATTGTTTGTTTTTCTCTTTTGGTTTGATCTTTATGATTCCAATGCTTTTATGGTTAATTTTTTATTTATGTTAATGTTTATCCTTTGTTGGTCCTTTGTTCTTGGTTGGATAAATGAATATGCAGCTAAACCTTTCTGATGTGATCAAGTAATGAGTTGTTTATAGGGGAAAAAAGACAAATAAATCCTTTAGGAGGGGTAACACTAGTTGTCTTAGAATATGGATCACACCAATATATTTGCTAGACCTAAAGCATTCTACAGAATTTTCACTGGGCATGTGGCGTAGATAAACGTGCTGTTTTTACTTTCTATCTTCATAGATTCTAGGAATTTCTGGGAGTTCAAAATATAGTACAAAATCCACTAATAGTAGGGCAGTACATGGCCTTGATTGTTTATGCTTTTCATAGAATTCAATCAATTGAGATTCTCAGCACTAGACATTTTACGCTCCAACATCAAATGAGACATGCTGAGTTTCATTCCACTCCGATCTCAAATCACTGCTCACAAACAATGCTTTCTCTACCTCTAAAGGCTACAACACAGGGGGGTGTAGCCCATCACAGGGGCTGAATTTGAAAATGGGACAATATCAGTGTGACAGCCAGGAAAGTATCGTCAATTTCAATTCTAATTCTTCCCAAAGGCTTGTAGCCTAATGTGTAATGAACTGAGCTTATTCTGAGTAAGTTATTGTGGATTCCTGCTGTTCTGCTGAAGAATGAATCATTATAATCACATTATAAATAATATGATCATAAATGTATGAATTAGACATAGCCACTATGATGACACCCAATGATTTTCAGTTGCTTCCAGTGTGATGTTTTGCAGTCAGTCTTCGTGTTTTTGCAGTCAAACATGACCATATTTGGAGAATTGGCTGGAGTTAGAATATGATGCTTAAAACTCACTTGGAAAAATTAGAGGCCTAGTATCTATTTAACCCTTGGATTCAAGATTCATGAAGTCTTTATTGTCATTATGCATTCACGTAAAATTTATTTCGGTACAGGGCTACTCAGTTCGGTCCAACGAGGGCCACAGTCCTGCAGGTTTTCAACGTGTCCCGTCCTCCAACACACCTGTCTCAAATGAAACAGAATTGTATTTAACCAGCTTGATGACTTTTTAAATGAAAGCGAAATATTGATAAATTTCAATGAGGCTTCCGACCCCGTCACAGCACTGAAACAGCTCTGTCAAAGTATTACATGACATTAGGTTGAATACTGATTCTGGTCAAGCATCAATCCTGGTTCTGTAGATCCCAGAATCCTGGTGCACAGGCTGGAAAACTGAGTTGGACTTTCTGGAGCGGTCCTTAATTGGTTCAAGTCCTATTTAAAAGCCAGAGTTATTTTATTACGATCGGCAGCTATGAATCTGAGCGAGTGGCCATGACTTTTGGAGTCCCCCAGGGGTCAGTCCTTGGACCTCCTCTATTCGACTTGTACATGCTCCCTTTGGGTCAAATATAGTAGAACTTTAATAATAATTATCAAAGTTATGCAGACGATACACAACGTTATGTGTCTTTATCACCAGATAACTGCAGCCCAATAGACTTACTGTGTCAGTGTCTGGAGCAAAAAAAAAAAGAATTCTACAGTTAAATGAAGATAAACCTGAGATTATTCTGACTCAGGTCAGCTAGTCCAGACCAGAGTCCAGACTAAACATGGAGAAGCAGCTTTTAGCTGTTATGCTGCAGATAAGTGGAACAAATTGCCAGTAGATATTAAACTTTCACTAAATGTAGACACTTTAAAATCCAAGTTGAAAACATTTATTTTCTCATACACCTATGCATTAAATCTGCACAGTAACTTTTAACTTATCTTACTTTTAACATTTTAATTAAAGATTTTATAATGACTTTGGCCATTTGTTGCTGCCTTTTACAACTTGTAATGCTTTCTTTGCACCATCTGTAATGCTTTTAATGTTTTATGTAAAGCCCTTTGAATTGTCTTGTACATTAAATGTGCTATACAAATAAACTTGCCTCACCTTAAGAAATCAGAAAAAGAGTTTGTGTTTCTAACATTAACACAATTTTCACTGCTAACTTTACACCACACTCATCTCTTTCAATGATCCCAATATCTAAATATAGTGACTACAAATCAGGAGATTATTCAGTAATAAGACAAAGTGGACATTTATAAAGCTCTTCTAGCTCACAAAGAAAATGAAATGTAGTTTTTTTCGGGAAAGTAATTACAGCATGGCCTCGCATAAGACCTCGAGACAGTGGTGTGGTTGAACTGATGACGGGTTAAATTCAACACGACAACACTGTATATAACTAGCCATCAGCGTCAGCACTGCTGTTAACCTTTTGAATCTTGTGTTAATCCTGCTTAAGGATTCATGATTCCAACCAATACCCATGGAACTAAACCGATTGCAGCAATGCCTTTAAATATAACTTTAATAGAGAGAGATAACATTGATGGAGCTGTAGGGGTTTCTTAGCATTCATTGCTCTCAGTGGTCAAACTTCCTCTACTGCAACTGTCCAATGTGACAAGTAAAATGAAATTCTTAATGAGCTGAACTCTAGAAATCCACTGTTGACCCAGTCCAACAACAAAGATATGAAATAAGTCATGAAAACTTACTCTATTGATTCATGTTCACCCACATGCTTTTGGCTGTTTTCTCATGCTGCTGGAGTTGAAAATAACTCCACAGAAGAACAGATTCTGACTATGCTTCATGAAATACTCACTAAATAAGTGTTGTGTTGTATTCAAAAGGAACCAAAATCCACATGTTAAGCTCTAAGAGGTTGACAGATGGAGCTAGACATGATTGTCAAGATGGCCAACTGAACAAGATGCATGTGCCAAACACTGATGCTTTTAAGTAAATTTTAGTAGCTGCTTTGTGCCTCTTTTACACATTGGGAGCCCTCTCAGTTTGTTACCTGTATAAAATAAACCTGTCCACAGAGGCAATCAATCAATCCAGATTCCAACCTCTTCACCATGGCCAAGACCAAAGAGTTTTCCAAGGATGTCAAGGACAAGATTGTGGACCTGCACAAAGTTGGAATGGGCTACAAGACAATGCCGCAGCTGAGAAGGTGACGAAATTTGCTGCGATTATTTGCAAATGGAAGAATCATGACGACTGAAAATCCTGCAGTGCCCGCAAGGTTCTCCTGCTCAAGAAAGCACATGTACAGGTCTGTATGAAGTTTTCCACTGAACATTTGAATGATTCAGAGGAGGACTGGATGAAAGTGTTGTGGTCAGATGAGACCAAAATCGAGCTCTTTGGCATCAACTCAACTCGCCGTGTTTAGAGGAGGAGGAATGCTGCCTATGATTCCATGAACACCGTCCACACCGTCAAACATGGAGGTGGAAACATTCTACTTTGGGGGTGTTTTTTTTGCCAAGGAGACAGGACAACTGCACCGCATCAAAGGGAGGATGGATGCCATGTACCATCAATCTTTGGTTAGAACCTTCTTCCCTCAGCCAAGGCATTGAAAATGGGTTGGCTGAAATTCAACCCGTTTGTAAAATTTGTGAAAGCAAATTCATAAAATCATAAGAGGAAAATGCTTTCCCCCTGTGGGTATTCCAGCATGGCAATGATCCAAAACATTCAGCCAAGGCTACAAAGGAGCATATTAAGGTCTTGGAGTGAGCTAGCCAGTCTCCAGACCGTAATCCCACAGAAAATCTGCGGAAGGTTGGAGTTGCCAAACATCAGCCACGAAACATTAATGACTTGGAGAGGATCTGCAAAGGGGAGAAGTACAAAATCCTCCCTGCGATGTGTGCCAACCTTGTTGCAAACTACAAGAAACGCCCTGACCTCTGTGATTGCAAACAAAGGTTTTGCCACCAAGTACTAAAGCATGTTTTGTAAAGGGATCAAATACTTATTTAATTCCTGTAAATGCAAATTAATTTATAGACTGATCATTTCTTTGTTAGTGGGCAAACTTGAAAAATCAGCCGAGGTTCGAATTGTTCTTTTTCCCTAACTGTATATAGCACAACCTCAGCAGCAGTGCTGACAGGGAGGTGCCCATTTCTATAACATGACATAAAATAAACGGTAGTGGACCCTCACTTAGCCTGCACACTGGCCAGTTCCGCACAACACCCATATCAAAAACCATCTCTAGTCACCCGTTAGGCTATATGAATGCATCAACTTTAAATAGTAATCGAAATGTATGCATCGACTCGTAAAACTCTGTCCCCTTGTGGTGATAATTTCTGAAGACCAAAGACATAAACAACACTTTTTCTTGTCGCAAAGGGGCTGGAACAGATAAATTAATACATTTTATTTCTGTATGCCAACTGTGTGTTTGGCTTCACAAATCAGAGTTGGCATGGAAGACTTAAGTTTGTGTTTGCTCATTGGAACATTTTCTACACTTTGTAAATGTGTGAAGTCCTTGCAGACAGCCTTGCTGATCAGACAAAGGATGAAACACATAAAAATATAAGGCCCCCATATGAAAGGTTGAACAGGGAGAGAAATACAAGTGAAACTACATGCGAGACCGAGACAAGTTGAATATAGCAGAATAACAGCGCGCAGAATGCTGGACTGCGGTCAGCCTTATGTCATTATCATGTAACTGTGGCTTTGTAGCCGAGCCAGTCTTTGTTTATGCAGTGTGGCCTTGGAAGCTGTTCCAGCATCTGATTCAGCTCCATCGCTGCTCAATAGCACGACTACAAAGTGACTCCATCACAATTGTGAAGTCACACAGAAACGGCGATGTGTAGGTGGTGAAGCACCATTCTATCGGTTTTTATTTCTTTCCTTTCACTCCTCCTCTAATATATCTCCATGTTTCTGAGCCAGACTGTAGATCTCATCTGCAGACACAAGGAAAATCATTTTGAAAAATAGAAACAACTCAGAAGCGGGCATTCATTTGAATACATGAACACATTTCTTCATGGCTAACCCAGCAGATGTTTATCACACGTCCTTTTCTGGCTTATGACATCAGAATCACAAATATTCTAAATGGCAAAGCATCTTGTTGAGCCATGGAGAAGCGGCTGGAGTGGAGGCAGGGACGCAGAAGATATTGCTCTGGAGGGATTCAATCCAAATTGGAGAGGTTGACGTTTGATTCAAATAGCAGAGGTGGGAATCAATATGGCATCTTTTGTGACATACTGTCATTTGGGGGCGGTTTTAGTAAAAGGATTAGGCTGTTTTGAAGATTGATAACTCTCTGAAACTTTGTTTTAAAGTTGAAATACTGAACTTAGGCAGATTTTCCTACTTTTTCCCCCTATAATGAAGGCTAATTCAGCATCCCACTTGCATCGTATGTCCCAATGCCTGGATATGGAGGACCCAAATGCAAGCTGATGAGAGGCGGGAGGCAGACTGGCAAAGGAAACAGGTTTTAATAACAGTACAAACAACTTACAGTGACACTGGTGAAAACATGATGATGATCTGGCAGTGAACAAAAAAAAACAAATGAGTATTTATACAGAGTAATAAGGAACAGGTGAAATGAAAGAACAAATCAAACCAGGTGAACTCGTGAACAGGAAATATACCAAAAGCAATACACATGGGGATATAACTACAACATTAAACATGAGGACAGAACTCAATGACAAGACTGATAAACCAACAAAACCCATAGACTTTCCCCGTCGGGGACCTCTTTGGGAACGGGAAAACGAGCTGGATGATGACCGTCCATCTCTGGGACCCCCTCAGGAACAAGTGCAAGACCCGGCGTTTGCGGTGCCAGTGGCGTGGACCAGAGCTGGGACGCAGGCGGCAAGGAGCGAGGGCTGGGACCGCTGAAGTGCTGGATGGGGCACTGAAGCGCAATACGGGACCTGGGCGCTGGTGAGATATTGACTCTTCCTGTCATTTTCTTTCCATCTTTTCCTTGCTTCCTCTGATAAGATCCTGCATTTCTCTGCTGAATCAGCCATGGGTCACATTCAAAGCAGACAGTGTGTTGATATCCAGTTGCTTGCATGTGACGTGGTGCCATAAAGCCAAACAAAGCTGTCGCATGATGCCCCAAGCTGGAAGAAAGAAAGCTGTGAAGTGCAGCTTCTCAGCCCCAGGATGCTGCAGGACCATGCATGGTAAATGTCAGTGTGCCATCAAAACATGTCCAAATTAAAGGGTTTTAAAGTTAGAAACTCATGTAGTACTGTTTAAAACCCAAATAAGGATTATTCTGTTTTCTCAAAGTAAGGCCATCAACTCCCACTGCTGAGGAAGTCCAGGTTTGATATATTTCTGAGGTTACAAATCCAGACTTTTAACCTTTCCAACATGTTTTGTTATCTTAACTGTTAAATCTGCCTTTGTAAGAATATTGTGGGGAAAAAATAACGACAACCTCTGTGACAAAATGAATGTGATGAAGTTTGTAACATCAGACAAAACGCTGATTCAGTCCAATACTGGAGCGGCAAAGTGAATATGAGAAAATGATATTTCTCCGTCCGAGACTCAAGCAGCAGGTGCTTCGGACTCTCTGCAAACCGTCACATTCGCCGTTATCATTGGACGCTCGCCTCGCTCTCCTCCTGCTGGCCTCCGCAGCGCCGTAGTTACGATTTTAAGGGCTTTATATTGAACCCCTTTAAAACCTTTCTGCCTGTCTCTTTTTGTCAAACCTTTTCAACCAGACTTAGAATATTGTGAAAAAAACTCATCTGTTTCATCTGTATTTGGTCAGGATACCTCCTGGACCTCCCTGGCGAGGTAGTCCGGGCACGTCCCACTGGGAGGAGACCCCAGGAAGACCCAGGACACGCTGGAAGGACTATATCTTTCGGCTGGCCTGGGAATGCCACCAGATCCCCCCGGACAAGCTGGTAACTGATCAGTTTCATGATTCATATCTGATTATAATGTCTCTAAAAGATAAAAGTGTTGCAGTATCAAACAATATTTACAACCATAAACAATGGGGATAACAGGTATTTTTCCATCCTTGAAGTTTTATTTTGGCTTTATGTTGGAAGCTCAAAGTAATGAGAAGAAGCTTCAGGCTAAAGACAAAACAAACAATAAAAAACAAAATGGGAAACCAACAAGTAAAACTGCAGTCTGTGAGCAACACATAAAATTGGCCTTAAACAAATTCTTCTACATACATCTCACCCCCTGCAGCATTTTTCCTCTTAAACCCCCCACTGTCTCAGTACAAGCTTATCCTCAGAGTTGCATTGTGCCCACTCTCTTTTTTAAGGAAAAAAGTAAATGTTTGTAGTGTCTAAGGTAGGGAAGCTTCATTTCTTTTAGAAAAGGAATAAGATGTTTCCTATAGGCCTATTTTTTTTTAAATAATAAAGACTGCATAAACAAGCTTTTGAATAAATTGTCTCTGAGAAGTTGTAAAATTTCCAAGAATAACCTAGAGGAGGCAAAACAACTCCCAACAGAGCAACTACTCAAAAATTCACTTCTCAGCTGTGAAAGCTAAACAGCTTGAAAATAATTCAGGCTCAGACCAAATTTTTGGTGCATTGGACATATAGTTAACAAATTTCTTGATAATTTTCTTTAAAAAAAGAAAAAGTAGGTTATTTCTCAAACTAATCAGAGTACAGTCGGGCCAAAGTGTCAATCATGCCGGCTGTCCTCAAAACCCAGATCAAAATAGATTAATTTGGTGGTGTTTTGAAAAGAGACCAAGATGAGCACATTAGACAGCATGCAGCTTCAAACAGCCCCTGCTGACTGCAAGATGGTCTCTTCATTTTTACCAGTAACAGGCAGAACACACTGCCTCTGTTTTTACTGCCTGCTTCTCCTCAAAAATTTTCTCAACTGCCTCCAAATTCACGATTCTCCCTCAGATTGACAGAGGTAGTTTATCTATTTTTTAGGGGAGGGGGGATAACCTACTTAAAGAGAACTGTGGATATCCACCCACCCATACAGCCTATGCACCATTTTTACTCAGGTTTGTTATTTCCATTTTATGGCAGTATGAAATAGGCTATCGATTTAACTTGTCCTATTTCAACTTTGGCCAAGATTGGATTTTTTTTTCTCTTTCTAAACGAGCTGGGATGGGCACCTCCGGCCAGCCCGCCTGGGAGCAGGAGATCACAAGGACTGACTCTCGGGTTGGAGAGTGCAAAACGACGCGCCCGTGATTCATCCGCAGTTTCCACGCTGCGCGCAGGTGGAGGCGAAGAGGAGAGGAAACAGCGGCTCGGGACGGACGGAGGAAGCGGTCAGGGATGTTCAGCACGCGCAAGGTTCGATCCGCGTGAGGAACAAAGTGTCTCCCTCTGGCTTGGCGTGACATTTATTCGGAGCTGTGACCCGTCTCCCCCCACCCCCCCTCCAACGACATAAAAAGTTTGAGCGGTAAAAAAAAATGATGCTGCGCTCCGCTGATGTTTTTTCACGCAGTGCTGTGGATTCCGGCGTCAGCGTAAGTGGCCAGTCATCACTTGAGAAATAGCTGCGACTCTTTCTCTTAATCTCGGTACCAATTAAAACAGAGGGGCTTTTTTTTTATTATTCTTTTTTTATTCCCACACATCACCACTCGCTCCGGGATTGCATCCATATGATTTAACGTCGCGCTCCATAATGGACTTCCTCGGACTGTACTTTTTGCAGCTGGCGCTCATCGGTAAGTTGATCGACACTTGAAATGCAAACACTGAACTTGTGCAGATTGGATGTGCTGGTTGCTGCAGAACATGTTTGACCTGTTTTCAGCCTCAGATTCGTGCTCATTAAGCCCAGCTTTTCTTTCTTTTTTTTATCCTTACTGGTGAGCTTAAAGTTGAAATGATGCCATTTGCTGTGGATGGATGCACCGGGAGCCAGAAATGACAGATTCAGACGAATCAAAGGGGGAAAAAAGAAAGAGAGAGAGATAGAGAGAGAAAGGCTTAGAAATGTTAACTGGTGTGTGTCAGAGAAATTAAACGACGTGGCCACATTTTCTCGCCTTCAGAGAATCACGCACGTCTTTTCCTGGACGCAGTTTTGGAATAAAAATGTTTATATAATTGAAATAAAAAAGATAAATATGGAATGAAAAGAAAAGATTAAAAATGTACCCAAAGCTGCAGCCGCTGCTGCTTTCCTGCTTGGCTACGAATATGCCCATTCAGACAAGTGTGTGTCAAACTGTTGTAGCGCGCGCATGTGCACGCGCGTGTGCACCTGCCTCTGCAGGTAAATTGTGGCGGCTGGGCGGTGCGTAGCGGAAAAGCCAGTCTGTGTGTGTGTGTGTGTGTGTGTGTGTGTGTGTGTGTGTGTGTGTGTGTGTGTGTGTGTGTGTGTGTGTGT
>JBBBVU010000021.1:22515966-22527615 GCA_037177055.1 Atherinosoma microstoma | reverse complement strand
CACACACACACACACACACACACACACACACACACACACACACACACACACACACACACACACACACACAGAGTGGCCTTCAGTCTAAGCGAACCAACTCCTTCTGTTGCTGTCAGCAGTTATTTAGCCTAATCATGATGTTTTGCATGAGAATGAATAATTTCTCCTCACATGTTTGCTAACCTTGAATTGTGACAGAGAATATTAGGAGCTTTTGCAAGCGTGCACTTTATGCATTTATTCTAACAAATAATGAAAAAAAAAGAGCCCAAAATGTTTAATTCATACTCAGAGCCCTCTCACAGCAGGTCCTCGTGGCTGGCGCAGCTCTGCAAAGTTACCTGATTTCCCATAAAGCAGGTGCTCCTCTGTGCCTTTAAGTTGCTCTGACGGGGGAAGAAGTGAGAGGATGTTGTCAGTGAATTACTGGAGCAAACATAGCAGGAAGAGGAAGAATGCGAATAAGCTGCGTCTGACAGCTAGTGATGGGATTTGTTTTTTCTGTGAGGTTGGAGGTGTCGTAGGCTTCAGGCACCGGATGATGCGTATCCTTTGTAGAGCGGCTCACACTAACTGAATTGCTTTTTTGGATCCCTGTTGTGTTCTACTACATTTCTAGCCTCAGATCTACAGCGTTGGCTCCTCGGAATCCACGAAGACATCTGTGATTATTGTTTATGCAGAAGATTTGTTGCTTCACCTAAAGTGAAGATAAACTGATTCTTTCACTGAATTTAAGCCTCCATTTTCTCCTTTATTGATATTATTTGTCTCATACAATCCATCTTTTTAATTCATTGATTTCATTTATCTACTTTGGTAAAAAAAAAAATAACAAGGAGGGAATAGCATGAAAAAAAGTTGCCCTTCATCTGTCATTGCAACCCAATGACAGTCGAACTATAAAGCCAGATAGCAACGGGTGGGTTTCATTGCTGTTTAGCTGGTATTTATTGTTATTTTTGCTACCTTATCCGGAACTAGTTACTCTGTATGTAAAAGAGCAGATAGATGTTATTACAGGTCATCGGTAAAGGAAGAAAAAAAGGAGAATATAAGATGGAGATAAACATTCTCTGCAACAGAGGGAAGCAAACTGCAGCTCTAATGCTGGCAGGGAGGATTTTGCGGGGTGAAACTAAAATGACAGTGCTCCTTATTATGTTAAAACCCTGTCATTTCTACCAGCTTTTGTTGAGGGACGATTATGCCACGGAGACAATTACCCTGCCCTTGCCAAGCTGAAAGGATATGGCATTTACTGCCAGTGTATTCCATCGTGACACGTTTAACTTTGTAATGAAAAGGCTGTAAAGTGGTCCGGGCTGATTGTGCGAGAGCCTAAAAGGCTGCAATTAATCAGAAGGAAAAGTTTGGTGAGTGGTGAAAAAGGTAGCATTGAGTTGACTTGGCAGAGAGAGTGAGAACTGGTAATGAAACAAGCCGGCGAGGATTCAAGGTCCTTCATCAAGTGTTCTCAGCACTTAAGGCTGTAAGTGGGTCTGCCAGTGAATATGTAAGTATAAGGAAGAGTGTAGCATTGTGATTGGCGCAAACCATTACTCATTCCCATACAATACAGATGTTTATTGCTCCAACCATTCTGTTGAGAGCTTTTTCTGAAGGTGACAATCACATTTTGCAAAGACAAGGCTAAGAGAGAGAGAAAAAAAAAAAAGCCCTGATAGTCACGAGGCCTCAATATCCATTCGCACAATCCTGTGCATTAATCACAAGCTGCCTCAGTGCCAGTCTGAGTAACTGAGCATGCCCCTCTTCATTTATCACATTTCCAGCCCTGAACACAATATAGACTCAGAACTTGCTTAGAAGCTGTGTGAAGTCCTGACGAATGCAGCTTAAAAAGAGGTCAGATTTCTTTCCTGATACTGGTGGATGCACAGTAGAAGTGGATCATAATGTTGTAATATGCCTTTTTTTTGTTAAAAAGCCAGATTTTTAAGTTGAGAATCAGGATTCTCCGTACTTCTTCCTCACAGGGAATTTGTTATTGAAACATAAATTGATGGTGGGCAATATATAAATCTTGTACTCCCAACAGAAGCTTCAGCTTTGTTAGTGCAAAAGTCTTGTAAAAGTATCCCCATCTCCCCATAGTAAAGAATCCTTTAAAAATATCCTGGATCCAGGTAATGATCCGGATCACCCCCCAAAATCTAATCACTTGTTCTTTTTTCCATTTCTAAGAAAAGGAAAATGAAATCAAAATCCGTGTTAACAGACAAACCAACGCAGCGGCGGAGGTAATTAACCCTGGCTTTGGGTTGATGGATGTTTTTGGACTGTGGAAGGAAGCTGGAGTACACGGAAAAAACAGCAACTCCACACAGAAAGGTCTTAGCCAAGATTGGAACCAGAAATTACCCCTGAGGCAACAGTGTTTACTCTCTACACCAAATAATGATTAAACACAGGAGTGTCTTCAGGCAGAGGCTTCTTCAGCTCTGCTACAACAAAGAACAGTAGAGGAAGTCCTCCTGCCCACATCAATAAGGAATGACTCTTATATGTTTACTTATGAATCAATACTTTATTTATTCATTATGATTAAATAAAATGGGATTCAGTTCAGTTTGATTCAACTTTAATCCTGTTCAATTCAACAACAAACCCCCGTTTAAAAGGTCTTTAGCTAAAGAAAAAAACATCAAGGTTCTCTCAGACCTTATTGAGCTGTTTGTGTAACAGTGATCTAAGAAACACAGCCATGGACTGTGGATGATTGGCTGAAGGTATTATTCAGCAATGAATCACCAATCTGCTTATAGCAAGGAGATGTTGCCAGGACTTTAGCTTGGTGTACGTCCAATAAGGCATTGAGAAAGGACTGCTTGAAGAAAACAAGCTGTATTTCCACAGTCATTAAAGGAATAAGGTTGATGTCAGGTAACGGACCAGAGCTTATGGTACACACCACATATAGAGTAAATACACAGGTAGACAGAAATGTTCAACACTTATTATCCCATCAGTCAAAAGTAGGTTTGCGAATTGTTTAAGATGATAATGCATCTGGCCACCAAACAGTCTCGATCTCAATCAACTGATTGACATTAATACTCGATGGCCAAACTCCATCCTGTAAAGCTGATCGATCAACAACTATAAAGTTGGAACCTGATTTAAGAAGAATATTGTTTGGGTTTTTTATAAGTGTAATCCAATGTAAGCTATCATGAAAACCAGCAGATCTGCAACACAATATTAATTGTAATCTTGTTTATTTTTTGGTTCATGATTAAGTGATTTCATCGTTTCCCTCTTCTTTATCTGAAAAAATGCCATTAATTTGATCTTTTAAGACAAAATGTTCAGCTATAAACTAAAACAGCTTTAAAATTTGATCTGTTTTCCCCTTTTTGTCCTACCAAGAATAAAAAAAAAGGCCCAGGCCTCACATTTAGGTCAGGTCATATCCAACAAGCAGCTCTTCCACTTGTCTAATATTTCCCCGTGAACTCCCAGCAAATCAGAGTTGACGACACGTCTGGGAGCAGGAGTCAAAACGGGGTGACACTGCGCAGCCTCTTCTGCAGGGGCCTCGGGATCAGGGGAAGCTAATTGCTTTCTAATCAGAGCTGCAGTTTCTGTGATGGAGTTCCGCTCAGTCTGTCGTGAAAGATATAAAGGAGCAGTGTGAAATTAAGATTCAGGAATCCGGTTCAGGGGCAGGCTGTCGGCTGACGACGCCATCAGGAGGCGGAGGAGCCCGGGGATGTGCAGGAATGGGCCAAATCGCTGCAGGCGATCCACCCAGCCTGTCGCAGATATGTGCCAGATAGCATTTATGAGGGCTAATGAAAGAGTTTGCAACTCAAACCTCTTACACGGTTTCCACTCTGTAGTCTGCTGTGTGCCATCAGGCTGTTTTTTTTTCTTTTTTCTTTGTGTCTAACATGTTCCACGCCATCGACCAGGCAGATGGAAAAACAGACTTACAAGAAAAAAATAAAAAATGACATAACTCCAAAGATGTTCCAGATTTGATGAAGATACAAGATGTAAGCCTTGCTATAATAGTAATACTTTTTTGTTTCTCTACATCTAATTAAATTGCTTAGATTCAGCATATATGTGGTGTTTTTCCATTAAAATGTGCACAAATACCATATGTTCCACAGTATCAGCTGGTGTTTTTGTGGCCTTACTTGCTCAGCCTCATCATATATCTCGCTGAAAACACCATGTCAGTAATTTTCCTGGCATTTAAAACTATATATGATTAAGTGAGATGACTAGAATTCTGCTTTCATATATCACACATATGTTGTCTCAGCACAAACCGCAGGAGGTTACTGCTAGTTTGAAGGATTAAAACATCGGTAAAGTTGTTGTAAAAAACTTTTTTGACATTGGTGTTTGTAGATCTCAAGGCTTTAAAAGTTGCTATTTGAGCATCCAGTTTAGAAAGTTTCAAAATCAGCACATAGAGTCTTTCAGGGCTTCCCATAATGCCCCGCGCCGCCCATTGTTCCGGTGGCATTGTTTACATTAAATATGCTTGGTAGTCCTAAAGTATCATGCGCCCATCCTGGGGTTGTTTTCGTGTCACGTATGGTGGATGAGCTTCAGACATGTTCATCACCAGTCATGCTGAAAAGTTTAGAGGCATCGGGATTAGCTAAAGGAAAGGTTATGGCTGACAGGGGATTCTCAGGTTTTTCATATTGGTCATTAATCATACAATACAACACAACTTTATTTATAATGCACTTTACAAACAACAAAGTTGACCAAAGTGCCACAATATGCAGAGTAAAAATTATCAAAATAAGAGCAAAAAAAAAGACAAAATGAAAAAATCATAATTACAAATTTTATCAATAGTTAATTAATTTTAGCGATTAATTATTTTATTTAATACCTTTCAATCTCTCTTGCAGAGGTAAGGATAAAAGTAATAATTGAGCATGGTCGGATCTACTCGCCCGCTTTGCAGGTAGTTTATTCCCCTGCCAGAACGGGTGTGATTCACGTACGGATAAACAACGAAGACGCTGTGCATTAAAACCGCGTAATGCATTGGTCCGAGTCGTTTAATCCGCCCAAAGTCACACACAGTAAACATTTTATAACAAATGCTTATTTTATTTTTGCAAAACTTGCTAAATACGCTGAAGTATAGGAACTATTTTATGTTAGCCTTGATGTACTTTTTATGCTAAACAACCGTTGTCCAGAGAATCCATGCTACAACGCGTTTCTCTCATTACCTGTCAAAGCCAGCTGATCCGAACCAGTTCATTAGCGCGTTGCTATGGTGACGCCGGTAACAAAGTGATATAACAGTGATTTAACTTGCCGAACTACATGTGCATATATGCATGAAAATAATGCACGCCAGTTAGCATTAGAATTGCCATTGACCATAGTAGAAGCCATTTCAGGTTGGATGTTCTCGTCAGTGATTTCACTGCTTCTTGGTGTGAGATACCGGCTCTTCAGATTGTTCTGGTTTCTTCTCATTTGGTTTTATTGCCCATTGAGAGTTTATGTGTGTTGGCCCAGCAAGCTTGTTCTTCAGGTTCCCATCTGGAAAACATCTGGGATCACAATATTGTCAGTGACAGAACTAGTCCACTTCACTTTCCCCAGCTATTGAAATTCCCGAATCTAACATCACCAAAGATCGAATGGCAGGCTCAAACAAACCTGCCACACAAATGTTTTTCTCACTTGCTTCTTTGCTGTATAGTATAGTCACAGTGTACTGTGGTCAAAGGTGCACCTAGCTAAACTTTGTGGTCTATGTGATTTCCTCAATACAGCAAGAAAACACCATGATGTTGGACAAGAGCCTTAACTTTGCTTCATTTTTTTCATAACTCGTAATTACAGAGGGTTGCTTAATCTGTGGTGCTTAAATCGTGATTAGCTTTTAGATTTGTCAAAAAGATTGGGACAAAATCAAATGCTCCTTTTTATTTTGTGAACCTTCTCAAAGCAAAGATTAGCCAATGAAATGCAGCGGCTAATTTGGTGTAGTTTAGCTGCTACTGAAGGACAAATGTGTGGGGAAATGTGGTTTTAAAGCTGTTCTGGTCAAGTATAGGGACAGTTTTCTACTTGTGTAATAAATTTCGAATCGCAGGAAACTTTTTCTTTTTTTTTTTTAGCTCTGATAAGTTCTTTTATGACCCGGCATTATTGGAGCTGGAAGGTGATTGGTCCAGATGATTTAGACACATGAAGGCAACAATAGAAGCTGCCATTACATAAAAAACTCACAGCACAAAGAGACAGATGAAGCCAAGACCATAAATAAGAACGAAGTAAGTTTCATTGAGCTAGCCAGGACCCAGACAGCCATCCACAGTCAGAGCGAATGTGTTACTGTTCTCATACTTTCACCTGTGTGGACAATTGCATCATTTAGTTGCTTCTTTTTCAGAATTACTGTGTGGTTTAAACATTTTAAACTAAATTAACCCAATGTTTGCTCAGCAGAGTGTAGTGTAAACAGACTTGAGGTTTGTCTGGAACTCACTGAAGGACTGTTCTGATGTCAAGGATGCTCTGAAAGACTTAGCCCATCATACCATAAAACTTTAAGGAGGCCTTTACAAGTCCTTGGTGTTCTTAAGGTACACAACCTTTCAAAGACGGTGCAGAAGAGAAAAATGAACCAAATTTGCACAATATTGTTTTTTCCTTATTATTTCTTAAGTTGTGCAATGTGTTCTATCAAAGATCAACAAGGTTTTAAATAGCAGAAATCATTATTGGGTTCGCCACTAACAACCATAAAATTACAAGCCTTGATAGTTTTTCAGTTAATAGTTAATGTAGTTGATGTTGTGACTGTTTGCACAAGTGCTGAGACAAATCTAGAAGTGGCAAAACACATTCAAATCCTGAAAAATGAAAAGACCCTCTTAACGGAAAGGAAATTTCCTAAATACTGGAAGTGTATTGGAATGGACTTTAGGAAAGATATTTATATTTCATGAAACAAAGCTACATTTTAGGAAATAAAATGATGCGGCGATGACCTCATCTTGTAGTTCAAACAAATGATTTGTAGTTCAGCTACACACAAGAAGTCAGGTGTGAATTTCATAAAGTTTTTGTAATTGATCAATGTTTTGCCAGTTTACACCTTTTTGTTGTGCAGACATCTGGATCTTTTTCATGAAACACGTTCTGTGCAGCTCATGCCGCCAAAGAACTGCCATTTACTTCCTGCACCTAATTTTACTACAAATCATTTGTTGGAACTACAAGATGAGGTCATCGCCGCATCATCTTATTTCCTAAAATGTAGTTTTGTTTCGTGAAATGTAAATTTGTATTCAAATTTGCAAATATGTTTTATGGAATTACATTTATTTTCAAAATGTAAATGTGTTTTCTAAATGTAATTTTATTTTCAAATGTGTTTTTTGAAGTGTAAATGTGTTTTAGATTTCTCAACCACCATACTTTTTTATTAAATAAAGGGGAAAAAACAGGTTGATGGGTGGCTCATTTGGTTGGGCGGGTGCCCCATGTACAGACGATGACAGTATAATCATACTCAGCTAATTTAATGGCAAAAAAGTTCAACAAAGGATACCTTTTTGGGATGAATAACACCTGTAAAGATAATTTAACATCTGAAGTTTAGAAACCACCTGATTACTTTACATTGTTGTAAACATACTTAACTGACCTTTTATACTCGTATTTTTCTACAGAATTTGACAGAGTAATGGCAAGATGACAAAATAATCCATAAGAATAAAACCACACACTGCCTGAAGTCAAAAAGTACCATCATTTAATCTTACAGAGAATGTGCAACGGCAGTAAGGGAGTTGGATAACAAGTTTAATGTTGGTATTATCATGTTTAACTGCTTTTTCTAAGCTATAAATACATGTATGTCCTGCAGGCAAAATCTTGCACATCTTTTTGCAGGTCTCCACATAATCTGAGGAAAAAGATGGGGCAACCCCTTCCTATCTCTGCAGAGTGGATCATCTTCCTTTAACTAAGCTGATAAATCCTGCCTTCAAGGTTCTTTTGATCCAGCACATCTAAATACAGTTTTATAACATTTATTTCAGATGGGACTTTCAGAGTGTTGTGATTGACATTCTACACATACTGTAATGAGTGTGTGTTTCTTTAGTACATATACCCTTTTAGTCACTGGGATTATGAATTTGGTTAGTAATTTCTCACACTGGGATATGGAAATGGACGCATTACAGGAGGAGGTTCTATGCTTGTTTTTGTGGTATGATGGTTTCTATATGACACGTAGCTGAGGAAAGATTGAGAAACATTTTCCTATGTGTCTTATTGCCTTTAAGATCTTAGGTACTTTTTTATTATTTTTATAAAGACTTTAAAATGTTTTTATTAAGTGTGGAAGCTTGGAAATGGATGTAAATAAGATTTGGTAGCAGTGAACGATACAAAGTGGTCTAATTAAGTCCCTCTCAATGTGAATTTCATTTCCCAAGGCCTCGTGACATCCTGTATGTGACAAGAGAGCCTCCCCTCTTTGTCTTTGTCTCAGCAAATTGCAATTAGGAAGCGGGTGTTTGTCAGCGTGCTCGTCAATCACAGTTAAAGCCTGTGTTTTAGAGATGAAAGCGGCACTTTATTGACTTCAGACCTTTCAATTGGTCTGGTTTGCAATAAAAGACAGTTCACAGATATTGAGTGTTTTAAAAACTGCCCTCTTGCAAGTAGTGTTAAATTGTTCTGCAAAATATTGATGACATTATTGCAGCTTTTGTTCTACAGCTGAATCTTCACCCAATTAGCAACAGTAACAGCTGCTGAAGTGATTTTTGTTTCCTTTAAAAATTGGTTAGAGTTTCTTCTAGTGTTTTCTACAACAGATCACCGTGGTTTGACAGTTTGCTAACAAGGTGCTTTTTCTTTTTAGTTATTATAAGCAGCAGCAAGAGTAAATACGATTGTGTAGGATGGGTAACATCTACAGCTTTTTTAGTCCAATTTGTAGGTTGAAGACCATTGTTGCAAACACTTCTTCCTCAAAACACAAAAATATGCACACATGCATTTCCCCCCCACCACAAATTGAATTACAGATGCCTGTTGCATCTGCTAGTGCCGGCTTGCCTTCCACCATCATCTGCTGCTCCGTCAGAAAGCCTTATTTATTTTGAGAAGACAGTTTTTTTATGATACGCTCTCTCATGTGGAACACTGAATATAAAATATAAAACCCATCTGCCTGGTGACTTCGGGCGATGGCAAGATCAAACAACAGAGCGAGTGGAAGAGGAACTGAGAGATAGACGGGAGGAGAGAAAGAAAACCAAAGACAGTGTGTGTGTGTGTGTGGTGGTGGTGGTGGGGGGGGGTATTGGAAGTCCTTTTCCAGATGATTGCTGGCTTGCCTTCATCCCTGCAGTCATGTCTCATCTTTAGGTTTAATTAGCTGCTTTTAACTCGGTCTTTTGCACGTCCCCCTCTCTTTCCATGCGATGGTGGATCCTCGCCCTCCATTGCTACAGGCCATCGCTACTGAAGAGAGCTAAGGTCAACCGCTGCCATGCCGTCACAGATTCCATTTATTTGATAATCCACCGCATCATTTACCCCCAATTGGTCAGGTATTGAATTTCTCACCAGTTGCTCCAGTAGGGACATGAAACGCAGCTTTAAGAGAAGCTCTGGTGGGGTTTTTTGTTGCTTCTTAATAAAGTAAAAGGATTACAACTAGATAGCCTATAAGGTCACTCTCTTGTGTTTTAGAGATACAACTTAATTATATCTAAGGTATGTCAGGGTCACCGTTTTTCTAAGAAGCTGCTAAAAATAAGTGGAGCTTGGATGGTGCTGTAGCAGATTGGCTGTCCCACAGGACAGCAAATAAAGTGATAGCCCCTCTTTACCTGTCAAGTGTCTCGACCTCTTGTTTGATCAGCAACCTGAACAAACCCGAGGTTCCATGTTCACACAGAAGAAGATCCTGTCCAAGCTTGATGACTTGATTGGATGAAAGCCATTGAGCCACAGAAGAATTCTCTTCAGTGTACCTCAGCCTTCACAAGGTTCACGAGGTTTCAGCTTCCATCAATATCGTTTAAGGACTTATACAGAGTACCAGTTCCCCGGTACTCTGGAAGCTGTGTTGTAGTACACTCCCGAGCGCGCGGGGGGGGTTGTTGAGGGAGGGCTAAGAGCCTATCAGACCAAGAGGCTGGCTGGTGAGGCAGCCAAGAAACTGCCAGGGCCGCAGCCATGATAGATGATGAGGTGCAACGGAGGTTTTATTGAAACTGTAGCGTGGCTGATCGTGACAACTGAAATGAATGAGATCCTTGGCATCTGTGGCTGCTTTCCCTTCTCCAGTCCCGTTTTTATTATTACTTATTCACAAAGCGCAATAATGTTGGTTCAATATCCTCCTCTATCAATTTTTGAAACTTGGTCGTTTAAATGTGAATTATGAAAAATAAAATAAATAAATGTAAAATAAAAGAGGAAAGAGATGGCAGCTGATCAACTCAACTGTGCCGAGGATATTTATAACGTCTCCTGGCTCCAGAAGCTCCTTTACACTTGTGGTGGGAAGGAAACATATGGAAATATGCTAACACACATCTTGACTGGCCCTCTTGCTAAATGATATAATCCATCTTCCAGTTATTCACATGTTGATAATGTTTCATTTATTAATGACAGTTTCTTTATTTTAATCACTGATATCAACCACATATTCCTTGTATTCACCTCATTTTAAAGAGTTATCTCACCAGACTTCTCCATAGTTTAGCAGACAATATGGATGTTGTGGTGTGTTTTCTATGACACGGTGGATTTCAGAGTTTTAATTTCCCTTAATGTGTTAGATGAACGTTAACTATTTTTCCCTTCTTTCTTTCAGTGGTTATTTAAAAAGGAACAGTAAGTGTCTATTTCCTTGCGTAGCTTCAGTGAAGACAATCAAATCCAGATAATATGAAGGTCTGTGTTGTATATTAGTGATCATAAAATTATTAACAGAGAAAAGCAAATGTTATTTGTTTTATGGGGTTGTCTATGTCCCAGATCTACAAACTCATCTCACAAAGATTTGCAAAACTGTCACAAACCTTTATCTGTAGATTGTATGCCCTGGAAGTCCAATTTTTGTAGCTTTGGACATGAAACAAAAACAGAAGAAGAATAAATTCTCCAAGTGTATAATGATAAATACATCTGAAAAAAGTAGTACTTGAGCTTGTAAGAACAAGCAAGCAAAAAGCGCCTGGATAATCAACATCGCCATCAAAGTCTTGAGGGCATCCATGCTGTTTCTGCATGTCAACACAGGTCGCACATGTGACATCAGGGTTTTTTTTGTGGCAGGTATTGACATTTCGAATCCTAAAACCCCAGTAATGAATGTCCACATGCAGAATCAGATACATAACGGAGAGTACGCAAATCTTCACTTTAGTCTGAGGTTTTTGAAAGATTCGTTTTTTATGCTGTAAATCTGCGTTTTTGTGTGGATGACAGGCCAAATTGTAGAGAAATCTCTTAGTTTTATGAGAAACCCTGCTACGTGTGGACAAGACCTTATACCAGGAGTGTCCAGCTCCGGTCCTCAAGGGCCACAATCCTGCAGGTTTTCCATGTATCCCTGCTCCAACACACCTGACTCAAATTAATTAATCA
>JBBBVU010000021.1:22463485-22479813 GCA_037177055.1 Atherinosoma microstoma | reverse complement strand
GTGTTATATGATTCACTTTCCTGGTCTTAGTGAGGACTGGTGTTATATGATTCACTTTCCTGGTCTTAGTGAGGACTGGTGTTATATTATCCAGGTCCTGGTCTTAGTAAGGACTGGTGTTATATGATCCAGGTCCTGGTCTTAGTGAGGACTGGTATTATATGATCCAGGTCCTGGTCTTAGTGAGGACTGGTGTTATATGATCCAGGTCCTGGTATTAGTGAGGACTGGTGTTATATGATCCAGGTCCTGGTATTAGTGAGGACTGGTGCAGCAGCATTCTGGACTAACTGCAGCTGTCTGATGGACTTTTTAGGGAGACCTGTAAGGACAGCGTTCGTCTGTAGAGATCTAGCATGGAGGGGGTGTGCAGCCCATATTAGATGGTTGGGTTTGATAGCATGAACATTTGAGGCAAATCAATGGACATTATATTTAATAGTTCCTTTACAGGAATATTATTCCTTTAGATATATGATGTGAAAAATAATTTAACATTTTTACTTGTACAGGAAGTACAGCTACTGTATGATGTTGGTCACAATGCTACTCTCAGATGATTATTACTACTAAAGCAACAGAATCAAAAGCCAGTCTGTCATGATTTAATGGAGTTTGCTTCCATTTCACTGTTTTCACACTTTGTTGTATTCTGAACCCATGATCAGGAATAGAGGAGTAAAATGTATGGTGACTTTGGACACAGTGTCATATTATATGTACGATTGGATTTGAGTGGATCTAGATTTACATTATAGTGAATATCCCAGAAAATGTAATGTTCATGAATGTTTAGAGATTTTAGGTGTGATGAAACTTTCATTTTGTTGCTGAAATGTTCTAAGCATCACACATATGTGATATGTAGATGTTAATTTCAAAAAGAAGCCGAGCCACAGATTTTAGACTCTGATCATATTTTGACATTTGTGGGATCGGGCCCAGAACTCTTTCTCTGCTGAGGGTAAAGGAATATTTAGATCCTGCTTTACTTTTGTTGGGGGGCGCCAAAGTTAATTCTGTATCTGTCTCTTCTCTGAGCTCATCCCAGTGAGTAAAAACCAGCCCAATGTTGACTCTTGTCTCATCTCTGTCACTTCCTCGCCTCCTCTAATGTCCTCCTGGGTTACTTTGCTGAATCTTCCACGGTGCACATCCAAAACAGCCACTGTAATAATAATGGATCAGATTTATATAGCACTTTTCAAGGCACCCAAAGTGTTTTACAGTGAATCCATTATTCATTCACCCCCAATTCATACGCACAGTGGTGATAAGCTGCATGTGTAGCCCCAGCTGCCCTGGAGCAGACGGACATAAAACGTGGCAGCTGATCCACACCAATGGCCTCTCCGACCATACATCGTCTGTATGAATGTGCATAATAAATGTCAGCGTACCAAGAACAAGTAAGAAAAAGTTTTAAAGTTGGAAAGTCACATCGTGCTGCTTTAAGTGGGGTTGTATAAGGAATTGGAAATTGTGACAGGGCAGCTATGCTCAGAGCTAGAAGAGCTGAAAACAACCCTTCTTATCTTATACATGGTGGTTGCCAACGCATCCTGCTGCTGATCAGCTGGTACTCATCGTTTTCCCAGAATAATTCCAGAATACGAACCATGAGATGCTGAAAATGAGTGGAAAGCTTTGGCACGATAAATAACAAAAAGCTTAAAAAAAAAACTTTTATTACCGTACAATTAACCCTAGGCAAATACTTAATTATATTAAGAACTTTGCCGATAGAGGAGTTTATTTCCACCCCAAGGTTTCTTGCATCTGTATTCCTGTGACTTTTCTCTCTATTGTGTTGCATTGCTTCATTATGTCGCGAACATATATATATGTATATATACATATATATGTTGTAACCAAAGAATAACTGATCTGTATCCTGTCAATCACCTTTTTATTTGTAAAAAACTGAGCCCCCTATTCGGCTATAAGCTTTAAGATGCTCCCTTGGGGTGATCCATTCACACTCCTACCACTGTGAAATCAACACTTTAAATGTTGTTTTTCTGTGTGTGTGTGCGTGTGTGAATTAACTAAACTAAACAAACGATGGCTTATAGCCAGGATACATTCGGCAGCCAGCTGGAAAAACAGTGACCTGATATTACTATATTATCACTATATTTAGTGTTCACTTGAACCATTTGTAGCCATTTTTAAGTAGAAAAACCACTCTTCCGTGGCCACCAACTTGGAAGCTCTCAGCTTTCTCATCAGAATTCCTCCAGCCGAGAGCTTTCTGACCGATGGCTGAGACACTGACTGATTAAGTTGCACAACCCTGATTCAAAAAGGCATAAGTATCCCTTAAGAATAGGCTTAGGTCCATGTTTCCAAGCCATTTTGTTTGTAACTATGAACAAGATGATGAATTTCAGCTTACTTGGGATTATTGTGATACTGTTGAAAAAGCTAGGACAAATAACAGTAAAAAAAAGAAAAAAGAAGAGGTATTCAGTGCTTTTTTGTTATCTCATTGCAGGATTTGGGCCCACCAGAGGGGATTAGTGTGCTGTGAGTCTTATTTCAAGGGTGTGCTTACATTTTTTAACAGAGAAAAATCACATTTATAAGAAGTGACTCAGGGAAAGCCCTGTCCCCTCGATGTACCACTCAACGGGGCAGCGAAACTCCGGAAGTGTCTGAGGCCTTTGGCTGTGGAGAGATCTGTAATGTTTGGTAGTGAAAATGCTTTATCGACAGTGAAACACCCGGCTGATCACACATCTTCTTGCCCGCTGGAATTGTTGTTTGTTTTTTTTTATCTCTTCTTGAGATCCTGCAGTGAAAAATCCCTGTTATGTAAAGTGTGACCGCTCAGAATTATCCATGCCCACACACCATCCATCTAGTGTCCATGCACCTACCCAGCCATGCCAGTTTATCTACCCATCTATCCATTTCATTCTCTGTCGCATTCTCTGATCTGCTACCCAATCATAATCAGGCAGCCCTGAGAGGCAAAGCCGAGTCTTTTATCTCAATCAGCCACTCTTCACGTTGCCATCACCCACACCATCTCCGGACCTCCTGCATAAAATTACATATTATATATTCCCCCCCCCCCCGTTTGCTCATGCAACCACCAGCTGACCCACACTCAGGCCTCTCAGCTCGGTCATGCCTTTGCTTTTAACTGCTGCTCTTTCATGAGATGATCTGCCTGTATGTGAAAACAACTTGCGATTTCCTGATTAGTGAAGGCAAAAAAATAAAAACTCCCAGCAACCTGCTGAGTAAGTATATGCATTATGTCTTTGAGCCTTCGGGGTAATCACTTCATGGCTCATCGGCGGTCTAGTTCAAAACACTTTTCAAAGTGAATGGACACAGTGTGTGTGTTTGTTTTAAACGCCTGTTTGGATTTTTAGCTGTGCAACTTTAGCTGCTGAGATGTCGGATTTAAAAGGTTGGACAACGGGTCGCCACAAGTGTACTCTGCCAACCATGTATTTCATCATCTTTACACCAAGTTAGTTAAGTAAAGAGCAGAAAAATAAAACATTTCAAAATGAAAAATGTTCAACAATTTCACCGTGGTCAAGGATAGGGGAGACGTGGAGAGTATCTTATGAAATGTTGGGAACTTGAAGACCAAAATATGGAATATTGATGAAGTAAAAAATGAATATTCAATTGAGGATATTACATCAGTTTGGGGCTATGCTGCAGTCAAAGCTAAATACTTAGTACCTGAATGAACACATCAAACTGAGTCATCTTCCTCAATTCTCAAGCAGCCACCAGATATCATATACAATTATAAAGCTTTATTTAACACACAAAAAGAGCACAAGGAGCTACAGAGCAGTTAAAGTGACTCCAGGGTGAGTCATGACCAAAATAATAAACAAAACTACCTGGAAAAGAGGAGATAAACTATATCAAAAGAAAAGAAAATAGAGCAACTTGTCTCCCTAAACTAACAACACAGGAGAAAACTGAAGTGAAAGGAAAATGGCAGCCCAACCGTTCCAACTCCTAGTAACCAGACAGATGAAATGCTGTGGCCTGTTGGGAGGAGGGGGAGATGAGAGATCCAGGCCAGTTTATAGGGAACCACTCCGTCAATATCCAATCCCTGGAGAGCAGCGAGAGCATGCACCAATCCTGTACGCTCAAATATGCATAATTAACCACAGTAGACCTTCTGGTTTAACATGGCTTAGATAAATCAGATTTCCTTAGCTAGCAGGTAGCTCCTTCAAAATCTGTGCTGCATTCAAACATTTGACTAAATTAATGCATATCCTTTATTATTTATGCTATTCAGCCCAGGTTCTACAAATTCTGGCATCTGGGAAAGATGCATTTCTACAATGGAGGCAGAAGTTTTAGCCAGCTAGCTAGCTAGCCAGATACAAAGCTAACTAGACTGCTCGGTGGACATACATATTTATTGTCAGAAAGGGGTCTGAAATGAGTATTGCATCATGTCAACAATGTTTGCACAGAATTACTACACAAGAAAGTTGTACACATTTATATCATTACAGCTGAAAACCTCAGACACAAGCACACACACAACTTTTTTTTATGTATGCAAAAGAAGAAAAAAAAAGTTTATTGTCCAAACATAAGCCGTAAGTTTTGGTAGTGTATTCATCAATTGCAAGCAGGCAAAGATCAAACATTTCCCCTGACTCCTACTGCACCTCTTGAGCTAGCCAAAAAAAAAAACATAGGCTACTCCTACCCCCAGTGCATGCTGGTCCTATAAGTTTGAAAATTTAAAAAACAAAGATGAAACAATCAATAAAAAATGCTGCTGTTTGCAGACGGTGGAGAAATAAGTTTTCTATTCACAGACGCACCTCTAGCTTGAAGTAGCCTACCATCTCAATGCCAGGCAAGCATTTGTTGAGGCTGCAAGTTCGGGTTTAACACCTAGCTTTCAGCAGCCACCAAGCTAGGTGCTTATATATTGGAATGTGATTAATCGCGATTAATCCAGCCATCCAATCATAAATCAGATTAAAAATTTAAATCATGTGACAGCCCAAAGTTCGGGAAAGGATAGAGATTGGATACAGTCCATTAAATTTGAGCATTAAAGTGTGTGTTTGCACTTAACTATACAGTATGTAGGTGTCTGTCCCTGTCTGTATAAGTGTGTCTGTATCTAATCCAAGGCTGTGGGAGAGCGACAGGGACACTGTACCTCAGAGTTTCGCCAAGATAATTGGGACCTTTTCCCAGGTGATTACCATTCAGAGGGAGTTAGGATCAAAGCCAGGGCACCCTGGCAGCTGAGGAGAGAGGCCATGGCTGCCTTCAGTAATCTCTTCAGATAAAACGCTATCCATTCGCCAAGCCTGCAGGGCTCCGACAGTACCATTCTTTACCCGATTCTTCCTTGCTGTCACCAAAGGCAGACCCCGGTTACACATATCAGTTTGATAAGATTTCAAAGATAAGACTTACATGAAAATATTTCAGTTTGAGTCAGTTTTACAGCAAAGTAAATAAACACAGCGGCTGAGTTTTCAGGAAGGACACGGGGAGGGCAAATTAAAAAAAACAAAAACAGGATAGCATAGCTTGTAAACAAAATGGCTGTAATTGTCCAATAACAGAACATCAGTGAAAAACAGTATTAACTTGTCTGCTTTCTCAGACCATTATGTTTGGAAATTTTCATCAGACAGGGACGGCACATGCAAGGCTCCAATCATAATCACATTAGCAGTGATGGGGAAGCACATCTACACACATCCATTACATAATTAACAGTGAAATCAAGGTGTGAACCGGCTGTTGATGATTGAGATATTGTTATTCTGGCAGAGCTTTTTCCTAGACACAATCTTCTGTAATTACAGAACATGATAATGAGATTATTTGGAGTGGGGTGATTTACACAATTATATAAAAGCCTGCCTGGGTTAACACCTTATTCACACTCTGTACGGCTGGTTTGTATTATTATCAACATGTAAAGCTTTTTTAATTACATGTTAAACAGCGATCGGACTAAATGCAATAAGATTTTTTTAAATACATAAATATTTATGACCAAATTCATATATGACAAAGACTTTTTCATCTTCAGGTTTCACAAAGATGCTGAATTGGAAGCCCCGACAGCTAAATCTTCAAAACCTTGACCACCAAATACAGCATGGTGGTCAGGGCCGTGCCCAAGGTTTTAGAAATACCAGCCTTTATCACTCACACATCTTAAAATGAACACCAAAATGTATTTTTAAGAGAACCAAAAACCACTCCCTCTCTCTCTCTTTCAGGTCCTCTCTTTCTCTGTTCATGTTCTTCCATCTACTTTATCTTCTCCCTCGTCTTTTTGCTCCTTTCTTTTTTCTGAGCTCCCTCTTCACCCATCTCCTGAAATATTTTTCTATAAAAACCAAAGTTCAGAAAAAGTACTATTTTTTTCAGTAAAACATGAATATTTTGTCTTAAGACTGTAATATTTTGTATTCTGTTAAATTGTGTCTCTAGATATACCACCTTAACAACAAACATGTTCTAGTGGTCAGTAGCATTCACTGAATGGAATATCCATCTATCAATGCCTTTCAGATATTCCGTTACCATTAACAAATGAGCCTGATGTTTTTATGTCCATCTAATCCCCTAAATGTTTTTTATTAGGTTTTGTTCTTTTTTTTTGTATCCTTTAAAGCCAAACGTGTTTTATTCCACTGAATATTCTAATGATCTGATCAAAAATCTACTTTAAACTCTGCAGGGAACCTTGTCTGACTAAATCCAGGCTTATTGAATTAATATGAGGTGATTTCATGGACATGTATTACTCCAAGCTGAACTCATGCAGCTATTTATTGCCGCATTTAGTTTTTAATGACTTATTTCCTAACAATATTTATTACTTAACATTTGAACCAAGATTCCAGATTATTTAAACATCAGGACAATAAGCTAAGCCTAGCAGACAGATGTAAATCACTAGCAACAGTGCTATATATCAGCAGCTCCACATGTCCTCCGACTGTACCTGGATAGTACCTGTAGCAGCAAAGGACTCAAAGCAGCACCTCTCCTTCACCTCCTCTTTAGATCACCCTTTATCACCTCTGCTTCTGTGTTCTGTTTGACTCTCAGATGTTTAAGGAGGTTTGTGGTCCTCATAGATGTTGCTGTATGTGGAGCTGAAATATCTCCACACATTTCTTAATCAGTAAGCAGCGGCTGCTGCGACACTATGCTGTATGGTATGACTATGTCAGGCGGAAGAAAAAGTAGTTCCAATGAACTGGGTATAATTTAGACAAGATCCTGATTGGACAATTACTTTCACTTTGTTCCTGTTAATGATTAACTACATATTTACCATGAATAACTGAAACATTAACATTTTGACATGAGAATCAATTCTAATACCAACATTATTTCTTTAGTCATGACTCATTGGCTCATTCTACATTGGAGGATCTTCAGTGTAAGCACCATGGCGTGGATGCATCAGGAGTCTTTTATGGTCAACATTGTCTGTGTGTGCAAAAACCAGGGTGGATAAAACCAGGAGTCAAGACGTATTCATAATGCCATCTGAGCCATGGAGAGTGGAGCAATGCGATCTGAATGCAGTTGCTCAAAGGGGAATGTTGTCATATCTCCTCTCCATCATGGACATGGACCGGCCTGTAAACAGATGCTCTGGTTAGCCAGAGGAGGAAGTTCAACCAGAGACCAAGAGTGACTAAGTGGCTCCACTGAATGTCATCAGAGGTCCTTCCTTTATGTCAAGATCCAGTTATATAATCCTACCTCGGTATGTTCAAATTTAACTGCCATCATCTTACCAAGGGTGCAAGTTGTATAAGGAGCAGTGGCGGTTCTGGGGTCTCTTGGGGAAAAATTTCACAGGGGGGCCCCTTCAACCAGAGATTGCGCTAGACTGTTTCTTGTTCAGTCATTTTGACTGACAGAGTCATAAAAATCTTGTCATAATTTATTTTTACAGTCACTTTAATTTCTTAAATGATGACACATTCAATAGCATTTCATGCAAATTCAGTCCGGACAAGCTGAACAGAAGATCCACACCGTGCCATCACACATTAAGCAGATGTGCAGAATACACAGAGGCAGCCGACCAACATGGAACCAAAACAGAGCAGCGACTACATGGAGAGTTTGCAATGACAGTGGTCACAGTGCTCCCTAAAAGGGCCCCACCCCGACCTCTCAGTCTTGTCGTGTTCTGTAGCCTACCTGATAGTAACGTGAATTGAATAAGGAAGCTGAAAATAGTTTGAAAGTTAAGATTGAAAGAATATGTTGGGGTGAGACTAGTTAGATTTAGTTCTAGAAAATCTGTCAGAGTGAGACCTCTGTCCATGTGTCAGTGAAATCTTTGACGCCCTCTGCAGCTCAGGTTGTAGAAGATTATTCACGGTGTTACTGAATGGACTTACGCCTCGGACCAACTACTTTTTATGGCTATTTTGATGTTCTGGAGGCTGAATCTGCACTTTGCTGCCACACTGGAGACTGGAATTAGAAGCGCAACTTTACCCAAAGTTTTGAAATTAGAGAACATTTCACTTATTAAGTCATTAGAAGTCAGTAAGACTCCGAACGAGGGGTTTCCTGATCCCATAAGCACTCGCTTCAGCGGGAGGAAATCCTGCTGCATGCACTCCTTCTGCACCAGTGGTTCAGCTGCACTGGTCTGAGACCCGTAGTGCTCACAGACACGCTCCAAGACAATAGCTAATTAATACGTTCACTCACTACCAAGTGGTCAGGGGTGTGAATTGCAATCTGTCAAAGGTCAAAGTTCAGCCTTCGGATTTCTAAGCCATTGTTTTAAAAAAACAGTCGACAGAAAATGTTCGGTTAACGCGACCCCTGCTGCCAACCAGCGGTTCTTTTCTTTAATTGTATATACTTATGATCTTAAAAGGTGTTGTTTTTATAGCATTAAATATCTCATAAGCAACTTTTGGATGTTCTTCAGCAGCTTTCATTAATTTACTTAGTTTGTCATTATTTATTGTTTTCATTTAACTAAACAGAGACAATATGATTTAACATGGCTCTAATACAAAAGATTAAACTGTGTGGCTGAAACCTGCATGATGACTCTTTAGGATGACTTTTACAGCAGAGTACAGGACAAACAAATAAACAGAAGCATACAGCCTGCTAGACACATGGAAAATACAATATAAACACCACTGACGCAACGCACGGTAACTGCCGTCCATGCACCTTAGTGGTACATTATCCAGATTTCTTGTGAATAAATTCTACAATGTGAAACTTCTACTTTGACAGCTTCAACTTGACGTTATCCAAGTTATTTATTTATTTTTTTCGGCCTCATGACACTCAGGAACTCAACAGGAGAACACACTGAGCTGCTATAAGATAAATTAGCTTCTTATCTGCACAACTTACCAGCATCTTGCTCTGGCTTTTGTTGTTCCTGTTTTTTTATTTTCTTTCTTTCTTCTGTAACAGCCAGACAGAAAACTTGTCCTTGTTTTAATGAAGCCGCTCTCAGTCTGCTTTGTTTATATAAGACACACTGCTACTAGCAGCAAGAGCTGGGGTGGGGCCTCTTCATAGAGTTCTGTGCTGGTCAACCACTGTCATTGCTAACTCTCCACATTGTCACTGCTCAGTAGCAATTCAAAGTTGTTCGGCGGCCGAGGCACCAAGCATTTACCTGTTATACCTGTTGGTAAGCTGCACCTATGATGAAGAGGGTTCTGTGACAGTATTTAAACGAATACTACGAAGTACTTCTGAGAGTCAGTGTCTTCATTAGCTAAATTTTGCCAGATAAAAAAAACATTTTCCATGTACTCGGATTGAAACCGCAACACTTTTGCATAAGAGAATAGTTCACTTTCTTATTTCCTCAGCTTAAGAAGTTCGCCCAATCTTATATTATGAGCAGCCATTGAGGCTGTAATTTACCACAATAGTCCATGTTAAAGGCTTGGAAACTGCATGTGGCTGACAGGTTTAAGAATATTCAATGCGTTGACCCTAAATTGAATATTCAGCACAACAAAGACAAAGATAAGCATCATATCCACAATCTGTGCTCACAAAGATGCCGTGGATGGAAGGAACATGATTCAGTCTCAAAGGCATTTTGTCCTTTTCTTTTGAGGAGTCAACATGAGTTTTTTTTCACCAGCTGGTTACAGATTAGATAAACACCACAATAGCTACATATCAACACTTAAAGGCCACCAGGACTTTTATTTTTTTTACTCTTCATATCTGTGTGATTTGTATGCTACACCAGTACACCTTCTAAAGCCCAGAAAGCAGACAGCCCTTTGAATGTAAATACATGTAGACCTTATCTCAAGGCTTGCACCATCAACACATCCCTGGCAGAGCGGGGGAATCAGGCTGCATTATTCACAGCCACAAATGAAACTGTACCCCCATGGTAGAAGAAAAAGCCAGAAGAGAAAACACACGCACCTGACCTGGCCTTCTGTTTGTGCCGTTTTCACATCTTTCAGCCCCTATAAATCCTTGCATTACTGTAGCAGTGCATACTGAACAACCAGCCACATCCCCATGGACCGGCTCCAGGCAGCTCAGATTAGCAATGAGAACCGTTTGTGTAAGAACATTATAACAGGTCTGTGCGAAGCAAGGACTCATACAAGTGAGCATGAGCAGAAATGTGGTGAGTGCCGGCAACGTGGGGAAGTTTCCTCTGCAAACAGGCTTCAGCTGAACAACTTCTCTTATAAAGATAATTCCAGTGGTGTTTTGATTTTCATTGCTGTAACACAGTTTAAAACAGCTGGTGGTGAAAGTAACCATCAGAATATCAGCAGGGGATTGAAAATATGTTGTGTTTATATGATGCTTTGAAGCAAATAATGGCACCAGCGATGTGCTGAACCACTCCAACTGTTATAATTCATATTGCATCAAATAGTTTTGTCAAAGCATATGGAGAAGGAAATATGCATAGATTTTGTCATTATGAAATGTCCCAAACTATGTGATAGACCAAAGTCCTCATAAGGTGGTTGGAGGGGAGGTGGAGAACAGGCACATACAAACAAAGAAATGAATTCTGTAGCACCTTTGAATGGGAAAACTTTGTGGTTAGGTTCAGGTGAAGATCATGGTCTGCTTTAAGATACATAAAGTCTGAGCATCTGCAGGATGATGAAGCTGAAATCCGTAGATTCACCACTCTAATCATGAAGACGGACGAAAAATGACAAAAAAGATTTGAACCAATCGCTGGTTCGTGACCCTTTTACTTTAGTACTGGGAAATTGTCATGCACATGTTGAGGGAGTGTTGCAGCAAGCTTCATATAAAAGCTCTGCTGGCATAAAAATTCATAACCTGCTGGGTGTTCCGGTAGATATGAGCAGGAAGCATGAATATATGAAGTGAAATTGGTTAAAAATCATATCAACAGTTATGCCTGGTTCAGACTACACGATTTCAGCCCCAATTTGGGTTGCAGAACAAGCGTCTTTACCCAGTGTAGTGTGACATAATGAAAGACAGAAACTCATGTCAGGATTTTTTTTTGTCCTACGATGTGTTCCTACATATTGACCAATAGGAAGACAGAGTGCCATTCCTGGTAGATATAGATTAATAAATAGATTAATTTTCCTTCTCTTAAATTACGAGGGTATTCCCGAATCCTTAATATTTTACCCTCCTGTTTGTAGTCACGCTTGTAGCCGTCACATAGAACACAAGCTAGCATTAAAACGTTGCAGTGTTTCAAACATGTCAATGCACTTGTTACCTTAACTTCTGTTTGCAAGATAGACAGGTCATAATGCCCTCTCCATGCCAGGAATGAGTCCCAAGGTCGTCTTAAATTTATGACACTGTGTCTGTCAATTTGACTTAGCAACCATCTGAACCAGGCATTACGTTATCTTGACATACCAGGTGCATCATGTGCAGAAAACCTAAGTCCATAGGTGATATGTCATGATAAACTGGGTTATTGTTTTATTGTTTAATTGGTATTAGGGTAGAGTTAAAGGGTCAGTAAGGCAGAGAATTACATTTAGTTCATGCTTTTCCTCCTTTTGCTTAAAAAAAAAACTTGTTTTGTTTCCGAAGATTCTGCTTTAGTGTAAACATTTAGCACTGAATAAGCTACTAAGTGAGAGTTTATAAGAGGAGGGTGAGTAACTAAATGTGTAAGATGCATGAATAACAGTGTGAACAGATGGCTGAATGAGCGAGGCTATAAGCGAGGTACAAAGACGCTTTAACACCTTCATAAACATTTTTCTGTTCGCAAATTCCTCCCAGAAACCAGGCCACTGAGCCTGCAGGCTCTCGCCCTTAGCTAGGATATCCTGCTGCAGTCTCGCCCTCTGGGATGCGAGGGCAGCAGCTACAATCCTGATGTGAATACAGAGCCAGAGCTTTAGTCAATAAATCACTGGCCATGACTGATGTGCTTCAACATTGAACCTAAGTGTTAGAAAATGTGGCACATTCTCTACAGAGTCACATTCAGAGCTTTCTGTCAACGCAGTCAGACTCAGAAGCAGGGCTGAGAGAGAGTGCACTTTGCTCACTGGACCACATACTTATGGAATATCAGTGAAACAAATCTCAGCTTCTTCCTCACAGCTGTATCACACACAGTCACACTTTAGGTATCAAGTTTGTAGACGCTGTGAAGTGCTAATATGTTCAGAATACAGGATTAGAAAAGCTGATAGGACAAGCAAGTGGTCTCTTGGGTCATTTCATATTAAAATGAAGTGGTGTGTTCAAAAAAGTTTCAACATTAAAAACATGTATTTCGGAGTCATTTTGATGACTCACTGACATTCATTGTTCACATCCTCGGTATTAAAACTGTCAGAGTGCCAAGGGGCTGGAAACCAAAATTCACAATTCTGGTTTCCAGCCTGGCAAAACAACATTTTGCTGTGCGGTGACGCATCACATCCCAACAACAAGATAACAAGAAAGCACTGTGGCAGGTGCAGCAAAGACACCCAAGACAACTCAATCAGAGGAAGTCAGGGGGACTGAATTCTTTTAATAGTCATTTTATTATAATAACTTGAATAGTTTCTGCAACTAATGGCTCGATATGTGACAGTCTTGTTTTAACCAGCTCCTGGTAGTAATGTGTTACCACCACCACAAGGTGCCATTAGTGTTACTAACTGTTTGCCAACCACCAGGGGAAAAAAACCGAAGGAAGACTTCATTATTGTTCGGCTCTGGTATAAAATAATATGGTGCTGTGAGAGTTGTTACTTATGGAGTACGAGCATCCAACAAAAGCTTCATCCACAAATCAGCAGATTATGATGTTAGACGTAAAAAGCAAATAGTGGATCTCTGAACGTTATCTCAGTATGCCTATCCCTATTAAATAGTGTGCTGGGTTTTTTACTGGATAACTTAGAAACCAGGATGCAATATGGATACTAACCTAGTTGTTGTACGTATTAACCAATTAAAACAAAGCTCAACACAGAAGTTGGTCGTGCCATTCAGGCTGGGCCATATCATACCTTTCATGTAGATACTGGTGTGATGTTAGGGGATGATATAAAATTGAAATATCGCAATAAAACTTAGGGGAAACTTGCATGCGCAGCGCTCTTGATTTCATCTGGTCTAAAGCTCGTGGAGCGAGAAGCATGGCGGTGACCCAGGAGGAGGGCGAAAGCATTGCATTGACAGCATTGACTGACAGACTAACCAGAATTGGTTTGCAAAAAGAGGTGCAACCTCCAGGTTTTCGCCCATCAGATACACGCCAGAGCACTGTTTTTTACAAAACATGCAAGAAGACCGTTGTAGCGAAGGGAGGAAACACAACAAACCTATTTCACTATTTAAGGCAAAAGCACTTGTTGGAGAACAACAAAGCTTTAAAAGCACATGAAGAGGCGTCTGCTTTAACTGAGGTGGTGGTCAGACCAAATAAACTGACTGAAACAATCAGCGTAGCTTTAAATAGCAGCACACCTCATGAAAAAGGTAGCAAACTCTGGGGGAGGACCTAAATTTTCTAATTTATAAGGTTGATAAATATTTGTGGCTATATCACCGTGCCCTACATGCCATGGGGTGGTGTGTGGCTCTGACAGGAAAGTTTTTATAATTAAAAAGAAATTCATTTCTACCTGTGGAAGATGATAATGGTCACATCATTACGACAGAAGCGTATTCCTACGTGTTATTTATCAGAGATTAAAATGGGACGTATTGTTATCATCCCTCCCTCACAGAAAGCCTCAGTCATCTAAGTAACATTTCAGACTAGAATGCAAAAAGTTTTGATCATTCAGAAATGTTTGATTACTTTTTCCAAGTTTGCAACCTTTCAAAAGATCCTCTGCTAACTTGCCAGATGCTGGAATACACACACAATATAAATGACTTACACATGCAATGATTTCACACATTCTGCATAATCAGTCAGAAGAAGCAAAGCTTTTAGTTTTATTGTTTGTTATATACGTTTATTATGCATTTGCTCATCACAAAAATGATCTGCAATTCGGAAACATGGCTCTACGTTGCTGCTTAACATTTTTGGTGGCTTCTGGTTATATCTTCACAATCACAACAAACTGACATGCATGTCTGAGCTCTTTACAGCTGCTACACATACTTGTTTTCATTCGGTTTTATACTAAAGGGCTCAGGTAAAGAAATTATATTGTTTGAGAAGAGCAAACATTTTGAAAACGTATCTTAATGGATCATTTTTATCATACTTGCATGTAAAAATGCTTTGGTTGGAAACATTTCCTGGCCATTATTTCACTCCAATCCAGCCTTTACTCTTAACAAATTAGCTGTGAATCAAAAAGCTCACATATGACAAACTATACACACAGAGCAACTCCTGAAGGGTAAGGACCTAACTACTTTGGTTTTTAGAGGAGACTTTCTCCTTGTTGCTGTGCCTAAAGTCCATCCTTTGAAGAATAAACAGCTTGGAAAATAATCTATTCAGTCTGAATAAAGTCGGGTTGACACAATGGCCAGCTGATTTTTCATGCAGACCACAAAATCTAAAATGCCCTCAGTGGCAGCGACTCCTGTCATTTCCCTGATCCCTTTGACACACTTCCTGAATATCTCTACTGTGCATGAATGAAGGCAAAATATCAACTTTATGTGCCATAAAACTGAGAGCATATTTCCAACCTAAACCTCAGTTCTGCCAGGTTGATGTCTGTGTATATAATCCTCTACTTCATGAATAAGAACTAACGGCAGTACGTTCTGTCTCATGTCTCATCATCCGGCTAACAGACTAACAGCTACAATCTGTCTGAGAAATGCATGAAGCCGGTTTAATCTTTAATGCTTGTATTCATCAGTGCATATGTACTGCATGTGTCCAGATGGTTCTGCAGAGAAACATTCCCACTGTTTCTTCCTCCACAAAAAAACACGATCACTTCAACCAAAGAACATTTAGCATCGACTACCATGTGGGGAATGCAAGGATTTGAATTGCAAATGAGAAGAAGTAAGAAATAAGTAGTGACAGTGACATTGGTTGGATATAGCTTGTAAGCCAAAAGATTTGGATTTGTAATTACATCTTCTTTGCAATTTAAATGATTTCCCTTACACAGTCCCATCAACGTCCATTTCTGGGGTTCACTTTCAGCTGTTTGCACAGTTTTAGGTCCTATAGGGTGAAAACTAACACACTTAAGCAAATTTAAGCAAATTTTGCAAGGAAGTTATTGGATTGCCACGACAATCAGCAACAACCTGAACTGAACAAATTCAAAATGATAATGTTGCTTAGTGGATGTGTAAATATAGAACTGCTTTCTGTGTGCAACTTGTGATAGAAATGACAGATGTAGCGGAAAAAAAAATCAACAATTCTTTTTTATCTATTCATTCATTTTCTAATTCCAATTCAGGGTCGTGGGGTGCATAGAGTCTATCCCAGTAATTAGCAGGTGAGAGGCAGGGTGCACCCTGGACAGGTTGCCAGTCTATCTCAGGGCAAACACAGAGACACAAATAACCACTCATACTCACTCACTCCGAGGGAGAATTTAGTGACCAATTAACCTAAACTGCATGTGTTTGGATTGTGGGAGGAAGCCGGAGAGACCTCACAATTAATTGTCATGGTGTGTAGAAATCCTCCTCATAGTGAGACTCTCACTCAGAAATATCCCCCAAGTTTGAACATTATCAGCATTAATGTCTCTTAGCTTAATGTTGTACTTTTAACTATTTGGTGTCTCAAGACTTGTGACAACACCAAACAGACCACACCAGGTGCCACTCCTGTCAGCTAAGAACAGGAAACTGAGGCTACAATTCACACAGACTCACCAGAACTG
>JBBBVU010000021.1:22405569-22455162 GCA_037177055.1 Atherinosoma microstoma | reverse complement strand
ACACAGAAAGGTCACTGTTTCAAACCCCTCCCCAGCTCGAACCAGCAACCCCCTCTGGCTCAAACTCTGCCCGGGACCAGAGTCTATTTGGAGTTTCCAAATGGCAGAAAACTTGTCTTTTCGTTGCTGGAATTCTTTTTCTTTTTTGTTTGATGATGCTCTAAATATTTGGTGTTTTGTGAACATAGCAAGTTTTCTGAAGGAATTACTCGTTTTCTACCATTCAAAGACTCCAAACAGATCTTTGATGATCATTTTCACATTATATTAATTTAATTTACCCTCAAAACTTGTCAAGAACCGGGCTATGCTTTAATGCAGCGCTGCATATGGCTTTATCATTGGACTCTGATTTAATTTCTAGCCTCTTTGGAATTGGGGCTGTATTAATTCTTTGTAGTAGGAACATATCAGTCAAAAAGTCAAAATCTGGCAAAGCCTCAGTCATCTACAAGAATCTGTTTAGGGAAAAAGTAAAAAAATCTAATACCAAACTGTATCTATATGTACCTTATATGTTTTTACCAGAAAACCAACTGCAGATAAAAACTAATCTCTGTCTATGTTGCCTGTAAACTCATTTGGATACCCATACTGACACCAGCAACAAACAGGTTAACTAAGACTTGCCTGGTTCTCCCTGAAAAAACAGTTGGAATATTTAGTGCATCGGTCATGTACTTCTTTATGCACGTGTTGCTCCAAAGCGGGCCAAGAAGTGAGCCTTAAAAGTAGAATTTTCAGGACTTGGGAGCAGAATAATTGAGTCATTAGTTTTGATCAAGAACCTATCAACTGCTAGAAGACATATTATGGTCATTTTGTCGTACAAAAGTAAGTGAAATCCTCTTGGACTTACTATAGGATTAGTTTTCCTCTCTGGTTAACCCTGATAAAAATGCCTTTACATGTTAAAGGAAACCAAACAGCATTAGGAATTAACCCAAGAGGGAAACAGCATTAAATAAATTTACTGCACGCAATAGACTGTAGCTGATAAAGCTAAACCAATTTGCAAGAAAAAAAAAATTAGCTTTCACCTTTGTGGATTATTCTTATTGGACAGTTTTGCACAAAAGTGAAAGCAGCAGGTTTGGCCTCCGAGGCCCCTCGTTACCCCATTGACCCAACTTTTCACATCCCAAATCCCACTGATATGTACAAGGAAGCATTGATTACATTTTGTCTTGCCATCTAATCCCGCCGAGTACATGAGCCGTTAATGTTTAAATCAAAATCAATACATAACTTAATCATTCACACTCGTCTCTAATTTGTTTGTCACAATCGATTGCCTTGGCCTGAGCGCAATGTCTGCCCCTCTCTCCGTCAATTAAGCTGTGTGATGTGAGCAGACTGTAGCTGCCACGGCGGAGGTGTTAGGACGGAGGGGAGGGGGGGTTATGATCAGCCCCGCTGACATTATGATCTATCAAATGTTACGACCTTGGGGATATTAAGTGCTAACTAATACAGACGTATTTGCGGTGGAAATGAAATGACAGGAATGGTTTCTCATTCCTCCTTGTGCGTGTCATGGAGAATATAATTAAAACATAGCTGTTACTCATTTACACAGGTACATCTACAGCAGAGTTTTAAAATGCAGGACAGCAAATGCTCTAAATTCTCATATATGATACATGTGGTCTATACGAAGTCATAACTTATTAAAGAAATAGTCCAATTAAAAGAGAAAGGTTGCTTCTGAGTCTACAATAACTATCATTTTGCAGTAGCAAAAGGGATATAAACCTACCCCTCAGTGAAAGGTCTCTCACAGCTTTAGTTAGGGTAAGCGAGAATACTTTGATTTCCAAAGTCATAAGCAGCTGAAGTCAAAGAGTACAACTCCAAGCCGCTGCTTCCTGACATTAGATGAAAAAATTATTTGACAATAACTGCAGACTCCTCATCATTTTATTGACAGCACAGATCCTTTCATCTCTGCTGTTCCCACGTGGAACTCCTGTGTCAGCAATGCGAGGCGATGATAACCTCTGGTGGTGATTACAGTTTATGTAAAGCCGTACCGTGAAGCAACTTTTTTCTTTTTTCCTAGCAGCCCTATGCATTGCTGCAGTGCAGCGCTGAGGACGCAGCTTTGGATTCTCTCACGCCACGCTAGCCCAGTGCCTATAGAAGTCCTTGATCAAACCCGGGCTCATTTCAGACTCATTTTCTATGAGTCCCTTTGAAACAAATTAAACAGAAAGCTGCCTACGTTGTTGAAATTTACAGGTATCAGTGGATTTCTTCCCAACAGCCTGGGTATAGAAAATCTAATGCAGTGTCAGTGTTTCGAAGGCTTTGAAGGATTTATGGTAAGAAGTTCCAGATTGGCTTATCTGAAACAAAGAATCGTTCGTCAGTGAAAGTGTTTAAGGGGGAGGGGGGGGTCGTCTTTACAAGAATAACCCAGTTTCTGTGTAAAAGGTCAATTAAAAAAGAAAGATGATTTGCATCATATTTAAATCCTGTATTTAACAAGGAAACTATAATATAAACTATAAGGGATGAAACTGCATCATAATCACTTTTTTTTTCTTCAGAATAACGAACATCATATAAAATGAAAATCATCACTCAATAATAGCTACCATAAATGCCAAATGCTGAACTCTGACCGCACAGTCCCCAAATTTATTTTCCCTCCACTATATTCAAAAGGTATGTAAAGGTCTTCCGTCTGGATGGGAGTAATTTAGTTGAAATGTGGTCATAAATCCAGCCGACTGCTGCAGCTTTACAAGGAATGTAGGATTTTACAGCAAAGTCAGGAGGGATCCGCCTTCCATTTAAACACGCGGCAGACAGCGATGAGGCAGACGGCGTTGGAAATCACAGCAGATTTAAGAGTAATAAAACCGTTATCATCAGTGTGAAATCAGGAAGGAAGCCTTCTCAGAGCATTGCTCTGGTTCATTTCTTACAAACATCACTACCAGCTGAGAACTGCACCCTCCCTAAAGAACTTAGAGCCCCAATTTTGATTTAGTGGAAAATAATGTGTGAAACTTACAGTATTGGTCTGTTATTACAGGATTTTCAGTATGAAAACATCCAGTTTTGCAACACAGTCATTCTTTAAGTTTGTATGCCATTTTCAAAATATACATTTTGCTTTGAATTTCTTACCATTTACAGATTTTTTCTCAAAGATTAAAGTTACATTAAACTCTGAAAGAGTTTGATTCCAAGGACTGAGCTTCATTTCTCCTCTCAATGGCATTAAAGTGACTGAAAGTTCTGACCTCGAGTACCATATTTGCACAACCCAGTTGCCAAGAAAATGCAATATCAAAGTATATTCTCTTTTAATTTCAAGGTTTTACAAATAGGGATGGAATAAAAAAAATAAACCCATCAGGATTTAAAATGAGCTAGCAGGAAAAGATAAACCCTCAGATGAACAGAAGGCATTACTTATAAAAACTATGCGGAAGAAGTTAATCTTAATGTATAGAGCAGGGATACTCAATTCGGTCCTACGGGGGCCACAATCCAGGAGGTTTTCCATGTATCCTTGCACAAACACACCTGACTTAAATTAGTTAATCATTATCCAGACCTTGATTGGCTGTTACATACATTTAATTTAATGCAGGTGTGTTGAAGCAGGAATACATTGAAAACCTGCTGGATTGCGGCCCTCATAGGCTAGAATTATCAGTGGCATAGAGGGTTGGTTATCAGCCAGGTGCTGCTAATAGAAAGCACTTGTTTAAATTATAATCATTTATAAAAGCAGAAGCTTTTGCAGTTTGTTGCTCTGCAGCCTTCAGGTGTGCATTAACACAATTCCAAGGAGGAAAGACATCAGCCATGGGAGGGAAGCAATTGTTGCTGCTCCAGGAAGTCTTGTAAGGACATTTCCAAAATCATTTGGAGTCCGTTATTCCACATGGAAAGTCCATCTTCCCTGGAGTTTATTCCAGGAAGTTCTCTACAAGGTCAGACTGGGATGTTCAGAGACAACATGAAGACCAAGAGATATATCTCGGACTCTTTAGCCCTCAGTTAGCATGTTAAATGTTAAAGTTTAAGACAGTACAATTAGAAAAAGACTGAACAAGTATGGCTTGTTTGGAAGGGTTGCAGGAAAGTCTCTGAAAAAAAACAAAAAAACAAATGGCAGCACAATGTAGGTTTGCATCTGAATAAATCACAAGATTTCTTGAACATCCTTTGAAAGGACCAGACTAAAGTGGAGATGTTTGGTCAGAATGCACAGCACCATACACCTCATACCAGCTGCCCAGCACGGTGGTGGAGGGTCGATGATCTGGGCTGACCTGGACACCTTGCAGTCATTAAGTGGACCATGAACTCCATTGAATACCAAAGTATTTGGAGTTAAATGTGAGGCCAACCGTTCAACTTTGTTGAATGTGGTTCATGCAACAGGACAATGATTCCAACTACAGCAGCAAATGTACAATAGAATGGATAAAAAATTTTAATAAAAAAAAAAAAGATGAAGGCGTTGCAATGGGCCAATCAATGCCCAGAACTCAACCTGCTTGAGATGCTGTGGTGGGACCAAAAGGGATCTGTGCATAGATGAAAATGAGTGGAAGCAGCGCTTTAAAGAAAGTAAAGAACATCCATAATGATGTCAGACAGCTAGTCACACTGAAAATGACTAAGTTATTACTTTCCTTTAGAAAAACTGCTTCTGCATTTGGATTTAGCTGATATGAAGTTTTGTTTTCCTCATTTTAAGATTCATGAAACAATCTGTAAAAACTAGGGTTGTAACAATACACTGATCTACATCGGTATATCGATCACATGCTCTATATCGATCAATATCAATCCAAAATATAATTATCGTTCAAAAATCGATACAACAATTAATCAAATGCACTTTTATTTCTAAAATGGCTGTGTTTTGAGTTTCCCTGTTTTCACTTTATTACTAGTCTGTCTATTATAGGAACAGATTGTTTTTTATTTGAATTGATTCATTTAAACACCTGTGCGCCGGCAGAAACATTTTTAAATGATATTTTAGTTCCTTTTTGTATTTTGATATGAATGGAAATGACTGTGACCTGTGACATTGTTTCATGCCATTCATTGGATCTTAATTCAAATCAAGTTCAGATTTTGACTGAATGAGATATTGGCAAACATCGAAATCACTATATATTAAATTGATGATATATCGTACCGTGATTAAACTGGTGATTTACGCCCCTTGTAAATACCGGATTCATTCAATACGTATATTGACATGTAATGTTCAGTAAACTACAGTTAAATACATCTACATACCTGGTACAGCTATCTTACACTGTTTTTTTAATATTAAAGATTTCTATAATACATTAAAACATCTGCAATAAGTCACCATTAATTATATGTTACATAAGTTCATGTATGAATGGATTTTGTGAAAAGAACGAAAACTTTGGCCATTGCAAGAGAAAGGTTATTGTTATGCAATGCACGTAAGTGTTGGAGCACCACAATAAGAAGACAACAGAGTTTCCAAAACAATCACAGCTTGGAAGTGTATTACCACACAGCAGGGCATCACAAAACACTACGGGTCAGCAGGTTAGCAAAAAAAAAAAAAAAAAGATTTAGAAAGTATTTAGTTTGATGTCAGAAAAGTGATTTACTCACAAGGCGACACCTACAACATGATGTGCATGGCTGGAACCTTTACAGATAATAGATGTCCCTATTTTTCCACTTCTAACAACTCCATAACCCATCTGCATTCAGTGGGTGATGGAGAGAGATGGCGAGTGGAGTTAGGAGCGTGCTGGCTGGGGGAATGAGCAGCGGCCTTCATCTTTGAGTGGAATCGATTGCTTGTACAAGTCAAGGGAAATGAGAGGGATCTGACCACCCTTGGATTGGCTGGAGTCGCTCTGAGTAAGAATCATAAGGGAGAGAGTGTGTTTGTGTGATACATTGATCTGATGTAGGTGCATTATTGAGATTATAAGATATACAGTTTTTTCCCCCAGTGTTTACAGACTAAGTTTTGCTTCTTTATTTGTTAAAAAGGGAAAAAAAAGGAGTAAATAAAACCATGCTGGTGGAAAATGTGCACATTACGTCAGCAGGTTGGGGATCTTTGTGATTTTCCAATTCAAGCATTTGCATGACCATGTGGATTTACGCTAGTAGGTGATTGCATCAGCATTCATGACTATTGCACATTACAGGCATCAACATGACTCAAGTTGAGCACCTTTCTGATATTCTGACAGCTTTGTGTTTCCACTGTCAGAATCGGGTGGCTGTGTGTGACATTTTTGGAAACTCCACAGGTTGGACAAGTGTGAAGATGTGAGAAAGTCAGCAAGGTCTGCAAGGTCTCTATTGATTTTATATCCACTTCCATCATGCCTGGGGTTTACAATTTAGCCCCCTACGATGGAATCGCTACTTGAAGGAGCGCAATGTTATCGTCTTCATACATTCTGAATGAGCACTTCTGCTTTCAGATGTGTTTGGGAAACAATAACCTGAAAATGCAGCATTTGGTCAAATGCATCGACGGGTCGCCAGTCTATCACAGGGCCAACACAGAGAGACAAACAACCGTTCACGTTCATTCTCAGGGAGAATTCAGAGTGACTGATGGTTCTCAGTCCTGGTCCTCAGAACCCACTGCCCTGCTTGTCTTAGAGGTAAATTTACTTTAATACACCTGAATGAAATGAATGGCTCGTTAACAGGCTTGTAAAGAACTTGACAAGGGAAGTTAATCTGAATCAGGTGTGTTGGATCTAAAACATGCAGGGCAGTGGGTCCTGAGGACCTGATTGAGAAACACTGAATGAACCTAACACTGCACAGTGGTGTGGTGGTTAGCACCACAGCCTCATAGTAAGAAGATTGCTGGGTAGAGCCCTGTTGGGCAGGGGTTGGAACAGTGGCCTCTTTGTGCAGAGTTTGCATGTTCTCCCCATGTATGAGTGGGTTCTCTCTGGATACTCCGGCTTCCTCCCACAGTCCAAAGATATGCATGTTAGGTTAGGATTTATTGGGGTACAATAAGAATTCCTTACAATTTAAATAGTGAAAAAACTACGAAATAACAATGTTTTAGACCGTTTGGCAGATTGCTCATTAATCTGCAACTTATTCAAACGGCATGTACAATGTTATAATCTTTAATTGGTCTTCCACCACAGTGTTGCACGTGGTACAAAACTGTTCACCTCAACTTTCATGCAGAACTCTTTGAAAGTGTCGCGCAAAGTCCTTGTTGGTCATTTTTGATGCCCGCTAGTTCACATTTCTCTTCTTTGGGTTAGACATGTCTATGCTGTATTGCTACTCTCCATCGTTTGATATTACATTTCTCTCACACTCATCTGCGCATTTAGAATCTAAAACAAGGTAGTGGAGTTGAAAATGTATGTATATCAGGTAATGCAGAGGAGCGCTATGTTCGCTGATGTATAAAACTGCAGGTCATACCAGATGCACAAGGATTGGCTGAATTTATGTGAACAGCTACGATCGCGACGTTGCAAATTCCTGGCAGGACTGATTTCAGAAACTGCTGATCTACTGGGATTTTCAGGCACAATGATCAACTGAAAGTACAAAAAAAACCATATTTCAAATATTATATTTTTAGTCACGTCATGTTTGCTATGATAATTTTTCCTTAAAAATGTTTTGCCGTGGTAAGAGGGTCGTCAGCTGAAAAGATATTTCAAAGAGGATATAGTAATGATAAAAGTGCTTGAGTGTGAGCAATAATGATTAAATGTAATGATTCAAGATATTTTTTCAGTTGTGTTTATAGACCTTCATGTGAAGATGTGGTTCAGGTATACTGGTGCTAGTTAGCTAGCAAAGGGACAGCTAAACAAAAATACTATCTGCCCAGAGTTATTTTCTGTGTGGACCTTTATTTCCACTTATTGTTTCTTACCCCTTGCTTTTCTTCTGAAAAAGCTGAAGAGTTCTAACAGTTTTATAGACGAGTCAAACGTCTAGCTACTGCCTATGCACATGTGCAAGTACAGCAGACCTAATTAGTAGCACTGGGCAGATCGATATAATATATATATCAAGGCTAATATCAGTATCGTTTGATCCCAGCGTGATGAGAACCTGATGGTTAAAATAGTTTTCTTTGAGCTACTTGGTCCAAACACCTCTTGAATGATATTTATTCCCTACAGTGGTCTACAGACTTGATTTATTTATTGTAGATGGATGCTCACAGATCCATGAAAAAGGTTTCAAAAGCTCTTTTGTTGCTTGATGTTTCCAGTATGATGAGCTGTGAAAAAAGAAGGTGCCTCTATCTGCAAAGATGAACTTTTATCTCCGCTGGAGAGGGCAAAGCTATTAAATTAGACCTTCCTGGGTATCGAATTATACAAAAAGTGGGTGAATTACACTATAAAAGTACAATCTGAGCTTTTTCATTTATAATGGCAAGCAGACGACTAATAACTGTCTCAAGTGGTAGCTTGAGCACATTTTAGTGACACCCATAACTAGTAAATGCTTGGAGAGGTCAATTTAACAAAGTGTATAAGCTGAAAGGACTTTTATCCCACCCAGGCTAGTTGGAAAGGCCAAGACTTAAACACAAGTAGACAGAGGTGGGGGTAGAGGGGGCAGCCAGGGTGGCTTCAGCGGAAATGGAGGCCACAGATCTGTTTGTTTGGGGATTAGGCCGGGATTAGGCCTCTAATTCCTTTCCCTCGTGTGCATAATTGAAAAATATGTCTGCCCATCGAGGGAAGATGAGAGGCCGCTGAGTTTGAGCCCCTCGCAGCACATGGCAGGTTTTTTTTAAAGGCTTTGGGACTCCAGCCCTTCATTCACTTCTGAGGGGTGAGTTGTCTGACTGCATCAACAGAGACACACACAGCTGCATCAAACCAGTTTTTTGTTCCTCGACTCTGAGCTGAGATGCTGTCATTGGTGTCTGTAATAGAGCACCTGATCCTCGGGTAAACTTAATCTTTTTCCTTTCTCCATCGCTACATGCTTCATTCCTAGCCGGCCCTCACTACAGTAAACAGGAATCAGCCTTGTCTGGTTTTTTCATTCTCATCACCTTGCAACGAGGTATAACTGCATAATTATGTGTTTAATCTGTTCAAAGATCTAAAACCAAGACTCAGGGACCACTTGTGTTACTAAAAATCCATTGTAAGTTGTGTTTTATATCTCTCAACACTTTGGATGTATCTGGCACTGAATGATGACATCACAGGGTGGATGATGAAGCAGACTGAGATGTATTACTATAAATCACATCATGTGCAGCCATGTGAAACATATATTTCACATGTAAAGATCTCCCTGCCTACCAGATGGGGCCTAATATGTTTGAAAAACCATCAATCCAGCCAAACTGTCCAGACTTTGAGGAATGACTGCTTTTTCCTCAATTCTTCTCTTTCTTTGTCAGTCGAGTTAAATGAATCCACAAATAATTTCTGCCTTTTATCTTAACTCTGGACAAAAACACACTTTTATGAGGCCGATTGTTTTTTGAGCTCGTCCCTTTTTCTCACGCTGCTGAAAGCTCGGTGTTTTCTGATAACAGATATGATTACACTTCGACATGAAAATACCTCTCATCTCACGGCCAAATAAAAACTCGGTCTTCTCCAGTATTTTGCTCTTTTCTGTTTTTCTTATTTATTTATTTTTTTGTCTCTTGGTATTTGTGTGTTCAGTTTTGAAATCCCAAGTTTAACAGTCAGCAGTATTTTAAAAAATAGAAGAATCTGTCTGCTTGAATTATTGATTTCCTCTTCAGCAACATCTACTTTCATGGTGCCTGATAGCCAACACTACCCAATGGCCAACATTAAATGCCTACTGCAGAGGCTGTTGTGAGGTAGCTATATGCATATGAACCGTATGAATATAAAACAGATGAAAAAGAGACAGAAAACTTTCCCTGAATGTACGAAGATTTCAACACATCAACAGGATTAGTGAAACAGAATTTAAAATGACCCTTTAATACTTTCGGGAATCCCAGACCTTATCGCCCAACCAGAACAGGCATGATAAAGAAGGTAGCATGAAGATATTTCATCCCTTCCACAGTTAATTATGAGTTTGTCTATTAAATGTTACGTCTGTGTTTGCTCGGGGCTAATTAATTACATGCATTTGCCTGTTGATGCTTAATTGAAAATGCAGATTTGAAAGAGTGAGTTTGTCAGACTGGCAGGAATGATTTCACCTTTTACAAGAAGTCTGAAAGGCATGTGATTAGACGAGAGTGAGTGATGACCTTTTTGAAGATTTCCTCATACACTTTAATCAAAATTCAAACTCCCAGGCCAAAAAACGTCTGCCATTTAGATGATATATTTTCTACAAAGGTTGATTATAGGTGACCAATGCTACATTTAGCATATGAACAGTTAGTGCCGTTTTATTTAGATAAGGCTGTGTTAAAGTCCCACTACCGACCTTCGGCAGATTTATTCTAATTTGGCTCCCCCCAACTACAGCTAATTCAGCATTCATCTTGCATCCTGCCTGTTTAAAAACCTCTAAAAACATCCTCTGGCATTCAATACAGCCACTGTGTTGATATCCAGTTGCTGGCATGTGACATGGTGCAAAAGGCAGCAGTCACATGGTGCTGTGGGCTGGACAACAATGTTGTAAAGTGTGTTTTCTCAGCCTCGGGATGCTGCAGGGCATCAATGACTCCAGGAATGTACATTTTAAATGTCAGTGTACCATTAAAACGAGTCAGAAGCATGGAGCTTTAAGGTTGCAGACTTATGTAGTGTGACTTTAATAGGAAAAAGTTTTGATGGCTTTTGTTAAAGGCAAAATATGAAAAGATAACTCAACTAAGATACTTTTTTTAATGCTATATGAATGAGAAAAATTGCTAAATACTTCCCTATGTTCTCTTGCTAGCATTCAAATTTGACTTCATCCATATTCAGACAAGTGCTTCAAAATCTCGGGTTTGTTGAGACAACAGTTTTTAGTTGGCCGTGCTATTACTGTATCTTCTTGGTTGAAATAACAGTCTTGAACAAGAAAGGTCTGGTGGTGCCAACTTTGTTTGAATGAGAAAATAGGCCATCTGTTAAATTCAAAGTTTTATGTAACAGGACATGGGTAAAAATAGTGTGAGAATCTCCAATGCCAAGGAGGAAAGAGATCCAGTTAAAGCTTGTGACAGTACAGTTCGTAAAGGCTGCATGAAAATGTGTTTTTTTTGGGAAGAGTTGTCACAAGAAAGCCACTCCCCTCTGAATAAGACACAAAGGAACGGCTAAAGTTTCCAAAAGTTTGACTAGTGCTACTTTTGTCCTCGATCTTCCCAGGAGTGTACGTTCCAGCAAATGCCCCATAAGATCAGCCTGTGCTCAGAGAAACAGCACAAATCCCAAAGGCTACATCTCAGACTCTCCAGGCCTCAGTTAGCATGTTGACTATTAAAGTTAATAACAGTAGAATTAGAAATGAACTGAACAGGTATGGCTTGTTTGGAAGTCAGGAGAAAGTCTCTTCTCTCTAAAAAGAACATGACAGAATGAAAAGCTGCATCTGACCAAACGACAAGGCTTCTGGAACAATGTCGTTTGGACAGACCAGACCAAAGTGGAGATGTTTCGGCAGAATGCACAGGACATGGCACCCCCAGCACGTTTGGAGAAAACGGAAAACAGTTCATACCAGCTGTCAAGCACGGCGGTGGAGGGCTGATTATCTGGACTTGCCTTTCAGCCATAGGACCCAGACACCTGAGGCCTCATTTATCAACCGTGCATATGCACAAAAGTGTGCTTAATGTGTGCGTACAAGCATTTCCACACAAAGTATGGGTTTATCAACTTGTACATGTGTGTAGAAAAATGTGTCAATTTAAGCGCAATTTTTTTCCATGCATATGCACAAAACCTAGTGGTAGAACAGGGAAACTGCATCATGCCTGCAGGTGTTGCTGCGATCTCAGTGTCTGTCAGTCATTCTTTATTTTGTCCAAATACTAATCATTAAATTAGTAATCTGTCAGAAAAATTAAACAGACGTGGAGCTTAAATGGTTTAAAATCTTACAAAAGAAAGCTGTGACAGACAGGTGACAACTGAGCATCGATAATCTGACATTAACAAATCATATTTCAAACTATTGCTCCACTGTGAGCGGCAGTTGATCAGCTGATCTGATCGATGACATCATTTCTGATTAGATGCAGCAAGAGATCCTGTCAGAGGTCTACAGTGATCTGGGATCTGTGTTATAAAGTTACATTAAATTCTATTCCAATGAAGTGGTTTTGGTCCCTTACTTGATACAGGTTGAACATTCCCTGTCCATCACTGAGCTGCATTACATCATCCGCGCTGGATGCACTTTTCTCCGGACCGAAACACGTTTAACTCTCTGGAACTAACATCAGATGAAAGCAGTGATGCTATGATGCTGGGAATATGAGTGCAAGTTATATCAAATCACGTCTCCATCTCTACAAAATATGTAAAACCAACCAATCTTCATGATAAAAATACATTAAGGAGGAATATCCTCGGTTCTGTCCTCCAGCAGCAGATACGTCTCATTATATTTTCTTAATTTTATTTGAATGGTTAAAATAACAATTTCTCTTTTTTTTTTAAAAAGAAGATCTCCTGATCCTGAATCATTTCCTGCTCTCATTTCTCTCTTCAGCATTTATTTATTCTGTACTAGTTTAACTTTTTTTACACAGAGATCTTCAGCAGAATTTCCTTCTTTCTTTCTCTCCACCACTTCAAGGAGGAACACAAGTGATTACCGCTTGACTTCGAAAGGGACATGTTGTCTCTATATATGGTTAAATGAGGGCGTTTCTGAATGCAAATTACCAATGCTCTGGCACATGTGGGATTTATCAACAGCTGATTACTTACCACCGTGCGTACGACTGGCCTCCGCATGGTTGATAAATCCAGATTTTTTTGTACTTAAGACCATTCTAAAAATCATTTGTAGGATGAAATTTAGTACAGTTTCTATGCACGGGTGATAAATGAGCCCTGTGATGTTTAACCATTTATACAACAGGAAATCTTCAGGATAGTTTTGTGACGAGATTAAATTAAAATCATGTCAACCATGAACTCCTCTGTATACCAAAGTATGCTTGATTACAATGTGAAGCCTTCTGTGTGATGACTTAAACTTGGATCAAGAGGACAATGATCCAAAACACAAGCAAGAATCAAGGTGTTGCAATAATCCAGTCAAATTATAAACCTCAAACTCAACAAAACGCTGTTTTGGGGACATTAAAGACACACTATAAAACTTTTGTCATTTTCTCAGTGATGCACCCCTTACTGATGGCTTATCTGACATCCATCTTACATCCTACCTGTACTGCGAGCTCTCTCCAGACAGTAAAAGACTGTGTGGAAAACCTTTGAACCAAATTCTCAACAAGACCCAGGGAATGTTACTCAACTTAAAACCTGTCTGAAGGAAAAATGGGACTCAATAACACCCAATTTGCTTCATCTCATGGTTTCCTCTTGGTCAGAAACATCTTTGAAGTGTTGCATGAAAGAATGAAAACATTATAGAGCTGGAAAGATTTACTGTTCAAACTTTATGGGAACATGTTGCTGCTCTGAGTGCAGAAATTGATGTTTGATGCAAGACGTTACTGCAGGTTTTTGTTAAAGTTCATCTGATTTGAGGGTTGTATTTCATCAAATGAAAGGAGGGTTAGGGGAAATGTGGTAAAGCTTAACTAAAATAAACTGGGTTGCAGTTCAGAAAAGAAGTGAAAGAATATTATAAAGTAATTCGTACTGGTTGATGTAAATATGTTGAAATAGGGCTGAAATGTTGAGTTGTGTTTTCCACATGCAGCATTTCTAAAAGTATAAATTAACTGGACTGAATAAGCAAACATGACACCACAATCAAGATAAGCTACCCACAAACTTTATGGGAAATGATGCACAGTATCTTGTAGTTTAATCCTGGTGGTCTTTGAAGTTCATGCTGACTTGCAGAGAGTGATACAAATGGGTCATCCCGATGGCCCCAGGGTTTCAGATGCCGACTGTGTAATCGCAACGTTTGCAGCTCGAGTCTGTCAGGTGACCTTTGCTGCATGTCATTCCCTCTCTCTCTAAGTTTGCTATCAGCGCTCTACTGCTCCCATCAAATAGAGGCAAAATGTCCCCACAAAGAACAATAAAAGGCGACAAAATAAAGCAGCATTTAAAACACAGCAACATACAAGAAAGGAAACAGGAGAAGCTGCAGAAAAATCACATGACTAACTATCCCTGCCTAGAATGGAGGTGCACCAGGCCACATGAAACGACAGTAATGACGGACAAAGCCTCGAGCTGGAGCACGCTGCAGAAAGTCTGGGTTAATAGCTTTTTTATGGTTTTAAGTGTCCTTTTCCCATGGGCGCAGTTTTTATCAGAGAAACCAAAGATCTTTAAAAAAAAAATCAATGTATGATTTTATTAACAAGCACCAGGAACACTTACGTTTAGATCTGCATCTTTACTACTTTTCTTTTTTTTTTATCATATTTTTGCCATCAGAAAACTAAATTCCTAAAGATTCTCTGTTGTAAAAATGGTCACACTTAGCAGGGTGTACAGCAACTCTGTTAAAGTTAAAATGGTTGGAGTAAAATAACAGCGGTTTGAAGCTCCTGGTCTTTTCTCAGTCTTCCAGACACATTTCTTTTGTCTTTTAAATGTCTCGGTGACAAGACCTGGATTAACTGTTCATGTGCGGTGCATTAAATCTACTGCATAACATAAAAAAGGAATAAAAGATGTGATATCTAGAAATTTAAATCGACTGTAACTCTAAAACCTTTACAACATTTTTCTTTTTTAATCTGCATCTATATATCATCCATGTGTAGGTTTTATGTGTCACTAAAAAGGAGGGGAAAAATTTAGCAGGTGGTATTATTGGGTTAATACAACCTCATCATCGTGTTTTTTTATTTAACCAAAACTAACCCAAAATACAGAAATAGTGTGTGAAAGACTAAGTACACACCATAATATCAGCGGCTTGTAAAGCCACCATTAGCACCAATAACGTGGACTTATTCTCTATACCTTCTTTGCAATGCTGCCTCAGCTCATTAAGGTTTGCTTTTTATTTATACATAACCCTCATAAAAAGAACTGTGGAACTTTGGCAGATGTTCTCAGTCCACTATCGAAGACTAATCCAGCATCCATCTTGCATCTCTCCAGTCAGTCAAATACACTCTTATCTTTTGTCTTCCTCTGTCCCCATCGCTCTCTTTTCCTCTCTTTCTCCAGCAACACTCTTGTGATTCTTTGCTGAATCTTCACAGTCCGGTGTGTTTACACCCACTTGCTAGCGTGTGACGCGATGCGTAAAGAGAAACTCAGCTGCAAAGTCGTGCAGCGTCCCGGATGGAAACATGTACAGTACGGTTTCTCAGCCTCGGGACGCCGGTGGACAGCAACGGCTCTCATAAGACTCTCGCAATGTTATGATTTTAATCTCGTAATATTATGACTTTATTCTCAAAGTCTGTGAAAAAATATTTTTTTAAATGTGACCCAGATACTCCGTTGTAGAAGACAGACAAAGTGCTCCGTATCCGTCTTTTGCATAGAGCAGTGGTTGTCAAACTGGGGGTCGGAACCCCCATAGGGGTCGTGAGATAATTTCAAGGGTTCGGCAGTTAATTGTAAAACATGTATATAGCCTACATTTAAAAAAAATATATATATATATATTTTTATCCAACCTGGCAAAATCAAACTATTTATGCAGATAAATCTGTGAAATTGGCACCTTCATTTTGACCGGGTTTGCAACAACCAACATATATTATCTTGGGGGTCGCGGCTCAAAAGTTTTGAGAACAGTGTTGCCAAGTCCGCTTATTATAAGCGACTTTGGGTTTGTTCTTTTGTTTTGAGATAAAAGGAGACACAAACCTGCTGTCTGCAATGAAATAAAAGTTTAAGTAAATATAGTTAGCATTGTTTTTTTTTTTTTTCTTTTACTCTTGTGATTTTTCGCATTTTCGGTCCCATCCAGACTTTTTCTGACTTGTAATTGTATCCAGAAGCAAAATAAAATATGCAATGATATAGAAAGAACAACAAAAAGTCTTCAAATGCCTGACGGGCACCTTTCATACATATCAAAGGGAAATAACTAAATGTTTCAATTTCTATATGAGAAATAGACTTGGGGTGGGGCTGTTCATGCTATAAGTCTGAATCAGTTGCGTGTGTGTGTTGACTGTATATACCGGACACTCCCAGCCTCCCTGCAGTGCAGCTGCAGGTTTACACTCTTCATATTACAGTCTTATCAAGCCAATGACAATAGACACGCTGCATGATGGTGGCTGCAGGGCGGCTGTAATCGGAATGGACAAGGTCAAGTGTGGCACTCCCAGTTTTGAAAAGAGCCTGGTGAGCTTTTCTTCTACCCTAACTATGATGCCAACACAATCTGACATCTGTTGATATAATGCTGGGGCCATACTTCCAGGCAGCTATCAGGCAAGAGTGGGGCAGTGGTGTATGAACCCTCACTTACCGAAACATCAGCTATGTCTGTGTATGTAGCAGAAAAACGAGTAAGTGTCTCAGGTGAGCAGAGGTGTGGGCGAGCACCCAGGGCGCAATCTGTGTAAGGGAGCAGGAAAAGCTAGGCTAAATAAAACTTGTCATTTCTGCACTACTTGTAAAACATGGACAAATTTGGACATGGACAAACGATGGTTATTCAACAACAGACATTTTAACAAACCTAAAAGAAGAAAATAAAATATGAGGCATATCTGGCCCTGGGCTTTTACTTGACCATTACCTGGCCATTAATTGGTCAAGTAATGGTAATGGTGGGTAATGAAGGGAGACCACAGCGTGTCGTATGTCTCAAAATATCATCATCCGACATTATGAAGCCAAACAAGTTATACCATCACCTGAGGACTTTACATCGTGAACACTAAGAACAGCCTGTTGATTACTTTAGAAATAAACTACTCAACTATCATAGATGGTAGTTGTTTTACTAATGCAGCATCCTTCTTGTCAAATCCTCAGTTTACCTCATATAAAACATACACATCACATGTGAGTCAGTTTTTAAGATTTATGCAGCAGTGATATATTTGAACCAGCTGAAAAAGAAAATGTTTAATTTGGAAAACAACACAGCAGGCAGACCATCATTCTGCTTGCTATAATGCCCGACAAGACAGGTAGAATAAAGAAATAAAGAAAAAAAAAGGAAAAAAAAGAATTTAAAGCGATTTTTTAAACAAAAAAATCGCAATATTTATATGAATCGATTTTTTCTCCCACCTCTACTAAATATACCAGAATATTTCTCTGCCAAGCAAAAGTATTTCTTCATACGTTTCATCGGCGGTGTTGGGGTGCATGTGGTGGTGGTGCTGGGATGGGGTTGTTGATGAAAAGGGGGCCCTGCAGAAATTGTTTGGGAACCACTGGCATATACAAAGGTTGTGTTTGAAGAAGAATGGAGAGAAAGAGGAGGGTGGGGGATAGATTCACCTGTGAATCTCACAGATCATTTATGTCAATCACACCGCAAACTGGTTCCATATAAAGTCTATTTCAATCAATGCTTTGGTTATACACCAGCAGAATCACATTTGTGTGTTATTTATGTAAACTAATCTGTCCATCCAGGAGAATTATGTAACGCCATCTTGACGCTGACTAGATGGTGTTGGGAGGATGGTCATGTTTTGACTTTCGAGTCGAGTGACAAACACAAAAAGACATTAAAGGGTTCAAGAATCCACCTGGTGATCAACTTAGACAATGAAGGAAGGAAAGAGGAGGAAGACAAAAGAAGATGTGCAGATATATCATCTCATATCCTCCTGCTATGTTGCTAATGATTCACAAGACGGTATTTAGTCTTCCTGAACTAACAACTGTTTTAATTTGAGACATCATGTCATGTAATGAATTCATTTGTGTTTGTGGCACGAGTTCAGCCGAGGCAGGCCGTCCCAGGGCGCAACACAAGCCAGAACCGTCCCTGCGTGGGAGAAATCAAAGAAGCATATTTCCTACTTCAGCAGAGATCTTAATTTCATTAATAAGTCTACTGATCTGAACTATTTGTGCTGCATGGCTGCTTTCCACCATGCAATGCAGCATGATGCAGCAGGGGCTCCCTGGTCTGACAGGATTTTAGCATCTGGGGGCATTTTGTTTCACTAAGGGCAATGTGAAGTTTGCATAAACAGCCTGTTCATGTTTACAGCCTCACATTGTGTCAAGCTGTAAGATAAGGCTTTAAAGAGGTACACAGGGTCTAATATTTCACTGTCAGGATGATTAGTATTCTAAGGAAAAGCAGTGTGACGCATAGCCTTAATAAATTTGCATTATTTATTAGGAATCTGCAAACTTGCTGTGGGAAGCCCCTGCATTTTTTTTCTGTTAAAGAAAGCCTCCTGAGGAGTTCCTCTTAAGTAAAAACTTTTTCTGCTTGCAACTCTTAAAGAAAAAAGTGCTGCCTCCTCAAAAATCCACTGGTGAGGATGCTGTTGTCCAACACGGTGAACTTAATTGACAACCAGTAGATCAGAGACGCTGCCATATTGCTGAAAGGTCGAGAATTTCCTCCAGCAACATAATCAATCTTGTTTCTGCAAGTCATAATGAATGAGAGACTCACCCACACACACACACACACACACACACACACACACCCCACACCACCTCCTCCTCAAATTATTAAACATTACCACAGGCTGAAATGCTCATCACCTGAGGAAAAACATATCTCTATTCACAGGGAACGGCAGCTTTTCTTTTAATGTGGACGTTTCTTTTTAATATCTGTTGGAGAAGTTAATATTTGTTTGGCAAAGAAGTTGATTTTTCTTTAAGCAAAAATATAGGTGAACAGATTTCCATTTTTTATTGGCATAAATGACACTAGCCACTACTTGCTTGTACCCGCTAACCAAGCTGTTTTCACTTATGATGCAGTGAATTTGGCCCATATCAGCTCCTCATTGTGCCTTGCGGTGCAATAAATCTTAACCTAACCAGAAGGTAAGATTTGGGCTGCTTTTTTGTCCAATTTTCCCAGATTTTGGACTCCACAGGTCATGATGGATACCATGGCACAAAACAATCATATTTTAAACCCGTGGAAAATAGGAATGAAACATGAGCACAAAGCAGGCTATTTTAGTCTGGCATTCTCGTTTCCCTGCATGGTCTCTGCATCGCAGGACCCCATTGAGCTGCAGATGGGTTCAAACAAACAAGCAGGATGGTGGTTCTTTATAATGACTTTTTTCTCAGGAGATTACGAAGAGAGACTCTCCACTGCGGTGCTATGTTAAGAAAAGCTTTTCTACCAGGGCATCAGATACATCTGGGTTGTTTTTTTTTAAACAAAGAGGTATTTAAAGTAATTATGCCAGCAAGATAAACATAATTAGCACAGCATGAAACTCCATGCCTTTTGCTGTGAATTTTCCATCAGTAATTATCTTGGTATGGTTCAACAGCTTGTTGGCCCGTTCTCGATAAAGATCCATGCCTATTTCACTTAACCACACTTTATTTACACTCCGAGAGCTGCAACTGAACCGTTTCATGAGAAACATCCGCCTAAGAAGGCAACATGACTTCAGTCTTTGTAGGAAAGTTTTTATACTTTCTTCTCACGGCTGTGACCCCGGAAGATGCAGGAACTTCAAGCAGTTGTACGCCTGACGTTGTTTTGTCGTTTTATACTTGTACCTGGCCGCTTTCCAGACTTCACTCTCCTCCTGCCGTCAGTAGTGACAGCCAACAGCGTTCCTGCAGATTGAAATAGAGTCAAATCTATTTATAAGTTGCTCTGAACAAGATGATTAATTGTTCAGAAGCAGAGATGATGATGGAGAGTAAAAAGCATCATGAAAACGTAAAGGCAGCTAAGAAAGTGACATCATGGCACATCGTCAATGACAGGAGTTATTATACGTACAGTACATGTATATCTGTTTGAGGATCACTTGAAAGTTGAGTTGTAATAGTTTACTGGCATCCGTAACCGTTCTCATTTTGCAGCTCCATGGGAATTAATTAAACATTCTCTTCTGTCGCTCAGGTTCCCTCCAGTTTATTTATGTTTGCAGATAATCTTATTCTAAAGCAAGTACATGTGAATTTCATGGATTTATTACTTTTTTGTAACTTTTCCTGAGCATTTCAGTTATTTTACAAATGAGCATTATGGTTTTACCATGAATGGCAGCTTTGTAAGCTATAATAACAGCTATAATATTACAAAAGGGGAGAAATAGTCACTAATTTTGTGAGGATTCAACCACTGAAATGTTACTGAATCCAACCAATCTCATCCTTCCCATGAAAACATACCACCTGAATGGAAACAACCATTTGGCATGGTGACTTCTGCAGAGAGCTGAAGCACAGCGGAGAGGGAGGGGATGGGGCCTGTTACCGGTCTCTATTTATATCTTTATGCCAACTCCACCAGGAGCAAGTGGTGAATAAAATATTAACACCATCACAATCCATACAACCAAAGAATCCTGGAATAGGCTATTCTTCACTAATCTAGTGCAGCAATTCCTTTTTGAAAATAATTTCACCACCCAGTCATGCATTGACAAAAAATACCATTGAATTTGTGAAACTGACATAATTTTGAAAAATCCTTCAAAATCTTTCATTACTACTTCAGGTTAGTAATGGTACAAAGTGCTTCCACCTTCAAACGCGACAAAAATGATTCCTTTTTCATAATATCTTGCATCAAATGTTGATCATGTAAATGATTTAAAAGAACAACATCATCACTCTTCCCTGAAGTTTTCAGTTGTTGAAAGTCCCGAACAAAGCTGGACATGTGCGGAATGTCCATGGAGACGACGAATGAGCCGAGGGTCTTTAGGGATTGAGCAGTTGTGAAACCATTGAGGGGATTTGCAGCATATTCCCACATCGCCCACTTACAGCCTCTGTAATTCTTGTGACACAGAGGCTTTGAGGAAAATAAAGAAAAGAGGGACAGGAGAAGAAGGTGAAGAGAGTGTCGCCCAAGTGCTGCGATGCTGCTGCCTCAGCCTCGTGTGCCATTCTGAGCGTCAGCTTGATTAATGAGCCTTTAGCTACCATGAGTCCATCTCATGGGGGCAACACAGATCGATACACAATGAAATCTCGCTGGGAGAAGCCCCGCTCACGGCCCCTGTGGCTTTGTCTGAGATTTCAGGTGATTGAAACATCCAAAGCATGTTTGTTACGGGGCTGCTTGAAAGAGTCCAGAGTTGAAGAAGCAGCTGAAGTTTTATATCCCGGGAGATTATAGACACGGACTGTGGATTGTTTGAATGAAACAACATGCTTCAGTTCATGCTTTTAAACCAGAACGCCCTCTGGCACAATCCTGAAAAAGACAGAGCTCTTCAGGAGCACACGACTGTGTTATTCAGGCCCTTTACGCTGCATGATTCCTTGCATGTCTTGAATATTTGTTCTTTTTCTGCTGCTTATTTTAATGCCCTTTCCTGAAAAGACCAACCATTAAATGTCTCATGGGGGTGTAATTGTTTTGGCAGGAACACAAGTCTATCTCCTGCCCAGATTTGGGACCAGTCGGGGTCAATAGCATAAAGTCAATATTTCTTTGTGCAAAGGAGAGAATGCCGGGATTTACGAGCCCACATTGGGAAAGGATTTTAAATGGGAGAGTGATTGTTGGTATTGAACACTCATGTATTCTAAATGGGGAAATTTTATTCTGGCCATTTCAGGGACAGTAAATGGTGCCAGTGTTGTTCCCGCTCACTGTAAAAGCTGTTTGGCTGCAGGTTTTCGGTCAGTGGAGTTTCCCTCCATCAAATTCCTCCCATTTATTTATAGTCTTCCTGATCGCATTTTCTGTCTACGGTTCACTAAGTATTTCAAGGGACTTGCCAAAGTTTCTCACCAAAACATATAAACAATTGCAAAGTTTCTCAACTGTGAAGGTGTCATCATGAAAGTCAGCCAGGAAGAAAATTGTACAACCTTCTTTTCTCTGTGTGCTCAGTTATGGTGATCTAATCTCTATGTATGGATCTTTATCTCTCCATAAAACACTGGATTTGGGATGTTGTGCAGCATTGTAACAAAATCCTAACTCACTGTTAAACTTTGTAAGACTGTTTAAAAGGTCAAAAAATGACATGTTGGTGTTTATTGAAAATTGTTAGACATATTATCTACTTACAGTTTAAGCCTTCTTTCATTTCAGATTAGCCAAAATTATGCTAAATCTACAATTAAATACTTATAAATACCCAGAGCTGGGCAAAATAGCTTTTAATTACAATGCGTCTTATTCATGAGCTCCAGAATATCCTCAGCTAACAAATCCTCCCCTCTAGTTTGAAGATTCAAGGAAATCTGTTGTTTTATATATAATATCCAACTCTGGATTTAGCTGGTCTATCTCTTCTTTCTTTTTTTTCTCAGTTATATTGTAAAAGCACAAGATTATGTGACTTAGATCATGTCATTTTATCGGTGGATTATGTCAGTGGAATGGCCGGGACCGATAGAGTGCCAATAATATGTCTACCTTTCTCATATTTCATTTTCTTTTTTCCATATCGTCTTTCTCAACTTTATACATAGATTTCTTACGGTCTTTAGAAGTGGCTGGTTTTGCTCTAGCTGATAAACTATGTTTTTATTAATGGAATTCCTTTATTGGGCAATTGTGAGCTATTGATTTAAATTCTGCTAACTTAATGAGTGTATTTTTAATAGCCTTGGGATGTTAGCATCTGCTTCATTAGCGCTGTAGTTGGAGAACAGAGGCTCTTTATCATTCTTCCTTTTCCTGTTTTATACAACTGCAGCTGTTACAGTGAACTTATGCATCAGTTTCTATAATGGTTACCGTGAACTTCTTTTATTACTGTAATTAGTGGCCATAGCAATTAAATTTCCTCATTTGAAATTGATTGTGCATCATTAGTTTCAGTTATTATTAAAAGTGTTGTCTTAGTTGTTAGAAGATCATTTATTTGGGTGGTCAGTCAGATGTGTTGTTAAACTGTTTTGTTCTGATAAGTTTCATGACCTCGATGCTGTACTCCATTGCTGTGGTTACGGCTAAAGTACAGGAGATGTTAAAGTAGCAGAACTGCTGGTGATCTTTTAACCAGCCACTCTGGCCTCTGGTAGCGTTATTGTCAAATTTTACATGAGTTGGAGCGTCTGCTGTCACTTTGGAGGTGGATTAGCATTGTGGGACATATTAACCTATCTGATTATTTTTTATCAATTACTTTTTCAAATGATCCTCATTTGAGTAGCCTCTCACGAGACTGAAGGAAACTATGACGATACTGCAGTTGAGCTGCACACACAGAAATTCACAGATTTAGGGGCAGAGCTTACAGTGGAACTGCATGGAACAAATGCAATGTGCAACACGATATTATGTACTCAGCTAAATAATGCAGAGGGCTGTTCTGCAGACCACAGACTGTGCTTCCCACAGCTACTTAGCACTGGAGCAATAGATAGAAAAGTGACAGCATGTGTGCATGACTATGCTCGCAACATGGCGTTAGCCAGCATCCATCGCCCGCCAGGGGTGGAGTGTTTGAAGAATGGTTGAATAATTCTCAATTTTTTTAAAATAGTATTTTTGCCTGAAATAGCCATTACTACTTTATGCTACTTTGAGAACAAGATAGTATGCAACCATAGCAATGCAGCTGGTGCTTGCTAATAAAACCTTGTTTTCCTGTTGAGTAACCAACTGTTTGGGACAAGAAATCAGAAAACTGGCCAAAAGATTAAATAAAAACAAACAATGCCACAGACACAAAAAGCACTGCAGCTCACTTCAGATTTTTTTTTTAACCCATATGGGATTCATATCGGATTTTTTCTTTTATGACAGTCTGAAGGGCAAAAATCCAAATTTTTATTAATCCAACTCAGGCCACTTTTATATGTGGTCTTAGATCGGATACATATCCAATCTGTGTGGAAGCAACCAGAGTCTGACCGCGGCTGCATTTCATCCGACTATGACGTAACAGAAATGAGAAAAATCCCTATTCTGCTCCGGTGGAAGGTGAACCCGACAATATGATCATGTTTAGAGCAAGATCTGCTGAAAATAAACCTTCAAATATATTTACTATGCTGTTGTGTTTTCCCTTTTCTATTGTAAATGAAAATGACAAAACAACACAATCACTTTAAATGTATGAACAAATAAAGAAATGCAAGTAATGAAATAAAGGGAAGGAAAGAGGTCTATTTACAATTACACAAAGTGTTAATGTCTGAGTCAGGTCACAGGTTATTCATCTACGGGTCGGATCCAGATTTCACTGGAAGATATCCCGAAGATAACTGGTCGGGTTTGGTAATCATCCTGACGGGTTCGGGCGGGTGCAGGTTGGTCAAATTGGACCCGTGCAGGACTCTGCATAGATCAATTCAGCTGCAGTGCCTGTACACCTCTGTAAGGCTATTTTGAACATCTGTGCTCTCCTTTTTCCTCAATCTCCTTCTTTCATTTATCAATAGGACATAATTTTGTCGGTTCCGAGTGTGCAAGTCCTTCCACATTGATAAACACACATGTGGAGCATCCATATTTACATCCATAAACAATACACTTCGTGTTATCCTCTGTCCTCGTGTCACTTTAGGGCCACACACCACTCACACTTAAGCGATATGAAGGTCCCATTGAAATGTTAACGACCCCGCAAAAAAACAATGGATCCATAAAATTTAAAAAATGCTAATATTGCTAAAGTTTTACTTTGTTAAATGTGAGTCAATGTTCATACAACTTCTCACACTGATATTCTAAAAAGGAAGAAAGCTCATTTTTATCAGAAGCTGCACCTATAGCCAAACAAAATTAAATTGACATGAAGTCTTTAGCAGCTCAGAGCGCACACGACTAGCCGTCTGGCAAAAAAACCAGCACACCAACCGGACTAAACTTTTCCGACCTTGTCAATAATTTAGCATCTGATTTCTCATCGTCCCAATGTCCTCAGTGCCGCCACAACGCTGCTCGCTCTTATAGCCACATTACATCCTGTCAAAATGAACTGAATTCAAGTCAGTTTAAGTGCTGCGCGCACACACAGGTTTCCACTCAGCACTAATTAGCCACACAGTTTGCTTCTGCCCACTTACATCAAAGTTACATATTCCTGAATTATATAATCCTTTTGCTTACTCGTGGGACCCCTTTGAATAAGCCCCATGGCATGGCCTCATAGTAAAGAATTAACTTTTAGCTTTATCCAGGTCAACAGCAGACAACATCTTCTTTTGGGTTTTGGTGGGTGGTGGAGGATAAATAAATAATCATGAAGCATATTTAAAAGCTTATTTCTGTGAAGTCTTTTGGGAGCATTTTATCAGTCTTTCCTGCTAACTCTTCTAAATTGAGTGTATTAAAGCAGTTATTTTCCTTTAGAAGTAAAAGTGCAACGGCTCTTCCATTCTTCAGAGAAAAGCACATTATGTGCAGACGTGAAGTTTTCGGTCCCATCCTTTTAAAAAATGTAAGCCTTTTTTATTTTCAACAACTGGAAAATGTTTTTCCAGTCTGAGATAAGCTCTCATGAAAAATCAGTGTTCTTCATCTATTTTCTGCAATAAATGGAGAGCATTTGTCACACCGAACAGGCCAATATAAAAATGTTCTTTTCATAAAACAAAACAGAGTTCTTACAGCAGCCTGCTTAGCTGTAAGAAGCCCAAACGTCTTGTGTTTATCTGTGTGTGCTTGAAGGATAACCAAACACAGTGAGTTTGACCAATAGAGGATGTTGTTACTGAAGGCTGAATTTTAACTCAAAGCATCCTCTGCTTTTTAACAAAGTAGACTCAACACAACTTGGCAAGGAAAACGGTACTTTTTTCTTTTTACTCAGATGTACTGTAGTGCAAACATAATCTGTAAGATATGTTCAGTTGTATTCATTTGTTCACTCGACCCTCACCCATCCATATATCTATTTATGTCTTATTTATTTATTTACCACCCAAATTCCAGAAATGGGATGTTCAAATCTGAATGGGCAACGAATGGCTGAAAAAGCAAGAAAGTTCAAGAAGATTCAGCTGGGAGAACATTTTGCAATTAAGTTAATTCATATCAGTTCTGTAACATGATGAGCTATAAAAAGGGATGTCCTAGAGAGGCAGACCCCCCCCAGGAGTAAAGATGGGCAGAGTGGGTAAAAAGATTGCGGAATACTTCAAAAACGATGTTCCTCAATGTCAAAATCTTTGCAGCTCTCATCATCTACAGAGCATAACATCATCAAAAGATTCAAAGAAACCGGAGGTGGGGATCCTCAGAGGACACTGCATCACTCATGGGAACGATTGTCTCTCTGACATCACTAAATGGGTCCAGCAATACTTCCACAAACCACAGTTGGTTAACACAATTCTCCGTACCATCTGGAGATGTAACTAAAGCTCTATCATGCAGAACAGAAGCCATATTTGAACCTGGTCCAGAAGCATCGTTGTGTCCGGTGGGCCAAGATTCATCTGAAATGGACTGTTTCAGAGTGGGAACGTCTTCTACAGTCAGACCAGTCCACATGGGACATTCTTGTTGGTAATTATGGACACTGTGTCCTCCAGGCCTGCATCTCTGATGGTTTGGGGGGTGCATAAGTGTATACGATATGGTCAGCTTGCATTTTTGGGAAGAAACTATTAAGCTGAAAAAGGTTTTAGAGGATTTTCAGCTTCCTTCTAAATAACATCTATTCCAGGGAAAGCCTTGTGTATTTCAGCAGGACAAGGCTAAACCACAGACTGCAGCGATTACACCAGCATGACTTCACAGGAGAAGAGTCCCGCTGCTGAACTGGCCTACCTCTAGTCCAGATCTTTCACCTATAGAGAACATTTAATGCTTCATCAAAAAATACATCAAAGATGACCAAAAACTCTTCAGCAGCTGGAAGCCTACATTTATCAGGCAAGAATGAGAACAAATTCAAACACCAAAACAGCAGGAACTCATAACCTCGATGCTCAGACGTCTTCACACTGTTCTGAAAAGAAGAGATGCTACACCATGGTAACCATGGTAATGATGGTAAACATGCCCCGTGCCAACTATTCTGAGACCTGTAACTTATTTGACATCTTATTTCGAGCATAAAATTGTCAAATTACTCAGTTTAGACATCTGTCATGTTCTGCATGATCTGTTGTGAATAAAATATTGGCTCAAAGGGTTTTGAAGGTCTTTAGTTTTCATTTTGTTCTGATGTAAATAACGTCCTAACTTTTCTGGAATACGGGTTGTATTTTGATGCAATATGTAGGCCAGAGGCTAAAACAAGGAGCAAAGGTATTGTAGGTAGATTTAAGTTTGACATTTAGTTAATCAGTATCTTTGTTTAGATTGTTATTTTTTTTCTTGTTTTTTTATTTTATGGAATTATTTATTTGCCACGGTCTTAAATGAGGTCTGATGTTTTCTGAGGAAAATTATGTTATTTTCTTTCCCCTTTAATCCAAACATTAGGAAGTATGTTTTATTTTTATATGAATTTGTACAGATAGCAGCCTTGTCTGACATTGTTTTACAATTTCCATTTTGGCTTCCAGGAGATCAAATAAGTATTTATAAACATCATTAGAATTTTTCTCAGAAAAGGCATAAAATGGAAATAGATATCTGAAGTAGAGGCAGATGGCTGCTCCTGAGTCTGGTCCTGCTGGAAGTTTTTCTTCTTGTTAAAAAGGGAGTTTTCCCTCTCCACTGTCACCTAGTCCATGCACAGGATGGAGGATTGAATTAAACAGGAAATTAGATGCAATCTGCTGGTTTCCTTAGCGAAGCGGTTTTATTTTATAATTGGACTTTATATGAAACAGGTTATAAATCAGATGAATGTGGATGATACAAATCTGACTAAAGCATAATTGGTTTAGAATGTTTAAATGTAACATGAGATGGTTATTTTGAATTAGTGCAAAAACAAATAGAGCTGAATTGGACTGCATATATTAGATAAAAATGCTGGATGTTTCTGTCCTAATGGAGAAGCCCAAACCAAAACAAACGACTCAGGATCCTGTTAAATAAATTCTGGAGGAGGCACAGCTCAGCTTTTGGATATTTGATAAACACCCTTCCGTCTGCTCTCTTTGTTGACAATGTAGTCGAGGGCAACACCGGGTTGGGACTCAGCCAGGACTGCATCCTGCTGTTCAATTCAATTTGCATACAGTAGTATTTTGCAGCTGAGTATTTGGGCTTGAGATTTCACTGGCAAAGGCCAGCCAAAAGAGGCCCAGGTTGCAAATACCCAGTTATGATTAAAACATGCATATCCACTCTTGGTAATTGCAAAGCTGCTCTGCATGCAGATGGGGCCTCATAATTCTGAGCTCATGAATTGGTTCTAAGAGGCATCTGCATACATAAACTAAAGCTGCATGCACAATAGAAAAGATAATTAAACTTTCATCTCTTTGTGGTGCACAGAAGGCTATCTTTGCTGTTCAAGCACAAAGACATCAGATTTAGTTTTCACTGCTGTCACTTTTGACTCAAATTGGGGTTGAAGGTGTCATATTCCACACGGTGTGTCCTTCTGGGCTCGTCTGCAGGGGGAAATCAAACGAGTTAAAGCCAGACCTTGTGCCTGAATCTGTGGCTTCCTCAGAGACGTTACTAGTAACCAAGGTGCTTTCATCCTTAATATAAATATTAATGACAGAGAGCTTTGTCTGCATGAAATCCCAAAGTTCTCTAACCTCCAGTCAGACTAGACAGACCTCTAATCAACCTGAACCTGGAAAGTATCTGAGAGGGTTTGCAAGGCTTTTAAAAAAAGATAAGATGGATCTTAAAGCGTGTAATCATGAAATCAGAGACCAGATGCTAATAACTCCATTAAAAGTCCTTCTGAAGCGAACAAAGCAGCTGTCATCAAACGGTGTTAAAAGATACTTGAGACTGTCACGTACATTCAACCCACTCAACCCACAGCTGTTCAGTTTTTGTGGTCCTTCAGGCAGCTATTGAGACAAACTATACCTCCATAAAAGCAAAAATCCCAACAAATACCGAAGCTTATGGGAAAAACGTGCCTTTTGCCAATTTATTTTGGGTAGATTATCTGTATTATACTCTTGGAAAGTCGTTTTATTTCCCTTTAAATGGAGCCACTTTTGTAAAGAAAATGCATATATGTAGGATGAGCAGCAGAGTTGGGTATGTGGGCTGAGTTCATGAAGAGCTTGCCAAATCTTCTCTGCCAATGGCAAACAGCTGATTCTGTTATTGACTCAGATTTGGTGTTGTTGATTGGATTGGATGATTGAAGTCTGAGGAAACAACACATAGTGGCAAATTAACAATTTCTTCCAATAATTTTGTGATCTCCAGCTCTCGCTGGAGCGATTCACAGCTGAGTGTGAAGCGGTTGGAATGAGAACCAGCACCTCCAAATCTGAGACCATGGTCTTCAGTTGGAAAAGGGTGGGATGTCCTCTCCGCGTCGGAAATGGGGTCCTGCCCCAAGTGGAGGAGTTCAAGTATCTCAGGATCTTGTTCGCGAGTGGGCGAAGGGGCTCAGAGTAGAGCCACTGCTCCTCCGAATCGAGAGGAGCCAGATGAGGTGGCTTGGGCATCTGGTTAGGATGCCTCCTGGACGCCTCCCTGGTGAGGTTTTCCAGGCACGTCCCACCAGGAAGAGATCCCTAGGAAAACCCAGGACACACTGGAAGGATTACATCTCTTGGCTGGCCTGGTAACTCCTCGGGATCCCCCCCCCCCCCTCCGGACGAGCTGGCTAATGTAGCTAGGGAGAGGGAAGTCTGGGCTCCGCTGCTTAGGCTGCTGCCCCTGTGACCCGACCGAAGATAAGTGGCAAGAAAATGGATGGATGGAACAATTTTTTCATTTAACAAACAGGCGCCTCAGTAGCATGTGGAAGAACCATGTACAGCCACAGCAGCCAATGTGGTTGTGTTGGTCACTCTGGCACAAACAGCAGGCCTGATCCCACTAGTGGTGAAGCCAGAACTGCAGGCAGGTCATTTCCATCTTCTCCAAGCCCAAATTCTGGAGGCAGTCTCTGATAAACCCCGCTCTGTGGGGGTGAGTGTTGTTATCTGGGATGATAAAGATCATTCCCAGACTGGTGAGACATGGGATTGTCACTGCTTGCAGAATCTCTCTGTATTGAGATCGCCTCCAATAATGATGAGCCTCATTTTTCCAGTGGGGGGAGAGGCTGCCCCGCACCATCACATTGTCTCCACCAGAAGCTGAAGCTATTGGTGCAGCAATCTTCTTCCCACTATGATTCTATGATCCAGCTACAAAAGGCAGAATCGGGACTCACATACTTGTCCACCTGGTTGTCAGCACCTTGGATACCAGAGTCAACATTTTTCATGGGCTCAACCCACACATTCAACTATGCTGTTCATCCCACAAATGCATTTTGCCTACAAATTTAGCTCCATTTAAAAAAGGGAAATAAACAGACTTTCCAATAATATAAGATTTATTACCAAGAACCATTGTTACAACAAAAAAATACACCAAAAACTAATTTCCTTACGTTTTGAGCAAAGTGTACACACAGAGACGAGATGAAACTATTTGCCACAATTATGTGCACCCACATACCCGTGCTTCCTACCCAATAGTAGGAAGCATATTTAAAACATTTTTATTAGTATATGTGAAAGGCGAAGGTGGTGATTATATGACACATTTCCCTGGAAATAAATTAAAAGTAAACATTTGTAGACTATGCAATGCTCATTCTGCATATGTTTAGTCTCATTTGCTCCTATATTATTCATTTCTTCTGAAATACAATTTTCACTCTTTTTTCATTTAAAAATTAAAGCCTCAAGCAAAGCCTTGTATCGAGGTTTTTTTTAGTTTCTTCAGGCTAAATATCCAGTAATACAAACTTGAGTTAAAATCACATGTTGAATTTTATGAGACATGCATTTGGGAGACAGGAGTTCCAGTCCTCAGAAATAAATCAGGGTGTGAACATCCTAAAACCCGGTGGCGTGGACAGAATCTAACATATAATAAGCACATCAGGCTTTTCCCAGCAGCTATTTAATCGTACTTGATCACAAGTTTGCTTCCCTCTCATTTTAAGAATTCATATTTGGTTGTGAAAGAAAAACTCTTCAAGCACGCTGGTGAAAATTAGACGACTCGGCGTGCTCTGCCCTGCTCCGCCTGGCTTCAGCTGCAGCAGCCGCTCAGCACCACCCACACACACTCACATCCACGCCAAGAGAGAGCTCACTTCCAATTCCTCTCATGCATTACTCGTCGAGCCGGTGTGGACCGGCTTCTCTCCTGCTAGTGAATCGTTAGAGCATACCACTCAGTTCACCTCGCCTGACAGAGTTTCATCATTATTGTATCCAAAGGAGAGTTTCCTTTTCTTTCCCTCTCTTTTTTCCACCCCCAACAGCCTCACCAATGCAGCTTCATTGAATATGGTTAGCACTGCCTTCACATGACAGCTTCACTGTGTTGGTAGCTGCAGACAGCTGCTTTAGAGAATATTGTTTGTGATAGCAACAGATTTGGAGACGCTTATCAGGGGTGTGAATCTCAACAAAGATCACAATAAGATGTATCAATTCAATGTTTGACGATATCACAAATTCCGCCATATGTTTTTGATTCAATTCAGGATCTAGTGATCAATAGAACACAATATCTCATTTTGATTTAACACAATCACTTTCACTTACATCATAAAAAACAACTAAAATATCTTGTGATTTTATTCCTGAGTTCAAGCAGACATTAAATGAAAAACAATGATATACTAACCAAAATAGATTGTATTTATATTGAATTTAAAAGTTTTTATATAGAATAAAACGGAAAAAAATAAATGAATATTTGTCGTCATTAAAGCAACACCACTAAACTTTGGCCCCCGGACGACGGCTAATTCATCATCCGTCTTGCATCCTTTCTCTTCTCTGAGCTCTCTCCAGCCAATAAAAGTCAGGCTGATGTTGACACACAGTTGGTTGATCGCTGTTTCATATACATAGGCTACAGCTCCTCAATGCCGCTGACCCAAGTTTGAATCCCAATCTGGGGCCCTTAGCTGGATGTCACTCCCTGCTCTGACAGACCCCTTTCCTGTCAAACTACTGTTGAATCAAGGCCACTGGAGCCCAAAAATCCATTAAAAAAAAATACAAATAATACTAAAATGTTCAATGTTTATTTTTTAAAGGTTGCTCAAAAGTTTAGACCTTGATGTCCCTTTGTACTAGACACCAAGAACATGAATATGTACCTTATCATTATGGAGCAACGCTTTGTTTATTTTGGGTCTTTTTTTTAATCTTTTTTCCTGAAACTTTGGTTATGGGTTATGTATTATGACTGATATATTTTTGTTTTGGATCAATGTTATTGGATTTTTTTTTTTCAATCAATGCATCCATGTATTGCTACACTATGTGAAATCATCTTAACTATAACTAAAAAAAAAAATCAATGTGATGCATTTTCAAAATTTGAATAAATATGAACAATTAAAAATCTTACACATTTCATTAAGTAATAAATTAATAGCGTAAAATGATAAAAAATGATAGAAGGTATTTTTCCTTAATACATCTTATTAAAACCTTTCATAATTTTTTGGTGAATGAAAAGCTTTTACCATGATAAAAATGAATGATTAGAGATGAAAGTGCAGACAGAGGCTCTCAGCTGACCTGGAGCTGCCTACAGACCCAGCAGTCTGCTTCAAACTGCTCCTGACACACAGGGAACCTGGCTGGCCGTTTGTATCCGACTTAATGGGTCTCTGCAGGACTCGTGTAATATTAGCGCTTGTCACTGTTTTCAGCAGGATAAGAGTTCTGGCTTGGTCCAGAGCTCGATCAGGCCAGCTTGTCCCTCTTGCTCATTAAAAAGATGCCTCTGGCTCCTAATTCCTGACTTCGGACCTAAACTCAGAAACTTTCCCTTGAACTGTGAAAGACTGCATTAATACCATGATGCCCTCTACTTACTAGGTCATATTAGAATGAGAATATGGACATAAACAGCACCAGCAGCAGAAAAGAAGATTAAAAAAAAAGATGTAGCATATGAAAGCCAAAATTCTGTTCCCGAGTCAGTCTTGCACAAAGGCATCACATCCATCTGAAGCCTGAACTTATTCCGCTGCTGCCACGAGATTCAAAGTGATGATTTGCTCATGCAGAATGGTATTGCTCTCAAAGTGCGACAGAGCATGAGGCAGTTGGAGCGAGACAGAAAGAGACCGGAGCGAATCTGTCAATACACATTATCATGTCATGCTGATCTCATATGGAGCATAATGCTTCTCTAACTTTGATAAGGGGGATGGCAGAAACCATCGGTGCAGATTTTAATCCGCTGCCTTACATAATGAAACACCAAGTCACCTCCGCACTCATCATGGGTCATCTCCCAAGGAGTGTGTGACCACAGAGCTGCGCCAAGCACCAACATCAATGCCCTGTTTCTTCCTCTTGGAACATGAACATTAATTATCATGCATCCACAATCAGTAATTATGTAAATTATTGGCCACTGATGGAAAGAAAAGTGATCCATAACTCAGTAATGACACACCGACCACCTCATAAAACAAATGGCTCCATTTGCAAGTTTTAAAGGTTAGTTTCTGTTTCCCAGAATTTCAAATGTCTGTTGACCTTAAACCTCAGAGTCGACATACGTTTGGAGAGCCCTTTGTAAAAGTTATAATAATTGGAGGTTGGCGATGCATTCAGCACTCAGGCTTGCAATCAGCACGTCCTCGTCCCGTCGCCTCATCTAACCCGGCAGGCGCATGTATAAGCAGAGGGCGGACGCTTGTTCTCACATGGGCAGTGTTTATACATACGCTTATTTGTGTATTAAAACCAAACACAAATATCTTAAATAACTTTGAAATGAGTTGATTAGTGTGTCATGGAAGCGTAATGTCATTGGCTGATAAACCAATAATTAAGAAATCTTTGCATGATCTCCTTACAATGAAACAGGAGGCTTGTCAAGAGTCTTATGGAGGTTTGATCTAAGGCAGGGGTGTCCAAAGTCGGTCCACAAGGACCGCTGTCCTGCAGGATATCAATGTTTCCTACTTCAACACACCTGACTCAAATTAAATGGGTACAAAAGCCTATGAAGCTTTGCAGAATTATTCATTAATTTGAGTCTGGTGTGTTGAAGCAGAGACGCATTGAAAACCTGCAGGATTCTGTCTCTCGAGGACAGGAGTTGGACACCCCTCATCTGAGGGTTATACGTACCATTTGTGGGAACAGAATTGGTCGGGTTTGTGTTAAATTTCTGGTTTGTGGCATCTGAAATACATGAGGAAACCACCAGCAAGTATGTGATACCTCAAAGCTTTTGACACTGCCTTTGTTTTTTCTTGAGGTTCATCACCTTGATAGAAGAGTTGTACATCTGCATTCATAAGTTTAGAGAAGGTCATTAAGTTCACCTGTAGTGCACTTTAGGTACACTGGAACCATTAAATGTAATCTTTTTCATTTTTTATACTCCATTGGCAGAGGGTCCAAATGTCCTCTTCTGGCTGTTCTACAGGGTATTTGTATGTATTGGTTGTAGTATTTCCCCCTTTTTCGAAATGCCATATGCATTTAACACAAAGGGTGGGACATCTGGCAATATCCCCCCAAAAATCCAGTAAAGTTGAAACTTTTTCTACCATGTCCCCCTTTGGAGGAAAAAACATTCCCCCCCGAAGTCAGATATCCGACTCAGAAAGTCAGGGTAGACTGACTAGCTCTGACTTTACCTTTTACAGATGGCTTGTAATTCCCAGATCTGACCTCCAACCTCTGAGACAAATCTAACGCAGCATTATTCCACACGACTACTTCTTGATATTTTTTGGTGTTTGGCAAAAAACTGCCATCAAGTGGTCTGGAGTGAGGACCAGAATGTTTCCAAGAGCCCTAATTGTCAAAACATTAGTTCCTCTGCTACATTTCTCCAGTCCCATGTGCCCCCCTTGTCATGTTCTCACGCCCCACAGTTTGAAAACCACTGTTGTAACATAACAGAAGATTTCCTGTTGCGTTGAGATTCAGCACCATGGACAGAGAGTTGTACACGGCCATGAACTGAGAGAAACCGTTACTATTCTAATAAGTTATTATTCACACTTCTGTGATTGAACGTTAGTCAAATGACACCAGTATGACTGTGTTGCTTCCCTTTCATGCACTTCAAATTCTATAAACTCACTAACAGAGTAGGTGTTGCACAAGACAGAAGAAAACACCCACCTTATGCAGACTATCAAGTGTTATTTGAGATTGGGTCAGGATTTTTACTGCTTGCTCCTTACACATCCTTAGCCTCAAAATATGACTTGGGCAATTATGCTATAAGGTTTTATATGTAATGATGCACAGTCAGTCAGCAGTATTAGGAGAGTACAGTTAGACAGATATCACAATTTAGCCAAAATATGACAGCAATTATGCTATGAGGCTAACGATATGGACATTTCCAGCCTCAAACTGTGACTTTGACATTTAATAATAGTATCTGAAATAGCATTACAGTACAAACCTGACAGTCAAGTCATTGCAATGACTCATGCCCTAATACAAGAAAAGACGTTTTCAGATCTTTTTGATTCAATTTCTTCGTTCTTTTTTTTTTAAATGTCCATACCAACTGGTAATTATTGACCCACTACCGTTACTCAGTAAAAACAGACATTGTTGTGTTATTTCTCAGAAGCAGTTTATTTTTTTATTCTGATCCAAGAAATGTATTTGCAGGTGGTCGGTTTATTAAAAGAGATAACAGGAGACTGTTGGATAGTAGGAACAACAGGCAAAAACCGGTTGGACATGAATGGATGGTACCTTAAAACCCAACATGAACCATACGTTAAAAAAAATCCCCCATTACTAAATCTGTATACTTTCACCGTTCATTTTTATAACTATGTTTAACACACAAAAAGTCAATGAATGTTTTAAATAATGTATTTATACTTCAAACCAGATTTCATGTTTTCAGTGTACGACTTTCCCTGCAGAAATCCTCACACCTTATAACTCTTATTCCAGGGCATAGATAAGTATCCGTAAATCTTACCATCCATAAAAACAGGTCCCAGTGAGTTAAATTACTGTGTTATTCTACAACTTGTAAAATTTACAGATATATTTGCACCACAGTGATGCAAAGTGTTTAAAACTTCTTTCTAGAAGCTCACACACTCTAAGCAGCCACTTTATTCGGTTTATCTTAGTAGTACTGGGTTGGTTTGACTTCTTCCTTCAGAACGGCCTTCTTGGTGTGAAACTTTTAATTTCTTTTAGTGTATTTAAGATATATTGTAGTCTACTACTTTAGAGTATTTTTGTGTCCTTGCAGAATTTCTGGCTGTGTGTGGAATACCCACACTAACCCATATACACACTGTAACAAGTAAAAAAATCATGAAATCCTAAACTAGCTGATTATAGTAGTTCCATGTGAAGACAAACCATATTTCCTGCAGCGGTTTTGTTTGTCTTTACTAACCTCCAAAAGAGTTAAGCAACATGACTATGATGAACTAAAATAAATCTATTTTTCACTTATGTGTAAGTGTCAGTTGTGTAGATTCCCCTTCTCTCAGGATTAAATAAGATGAATTCTGCCTGCAGAAGTACATTCATACACAAATGTTTGTGTACCTGTATGCTCACACACAAATGCTGTAAAACAGATAAACACTAGAACGATGCTGACAGACACATTTACAGTTAAAGTATGTAATTCTCAGCCAACAAACAGGCAGGTGCAGACTCGTATGTTGCTGAAGGGGAGAGGAGAGGCTGTTTTGGAGTGTGTATTGAGAAATTTAAAAGGAAGCCGGAAGCTAAATCTGCTATTTTAATCATTTGTCTGTCTGCCAGTCAGACTTTTCAGCACCTCGTCTCTTGAGGACGGTGAGAATATAGCAATGCAGAAGAATAAAAATATCACAAGCATAAAACAGAAAGCAGCCTGCCAACAACAACAGTGTAACCCTTAAATATGTGTAAAACCCAAGTGGGAGCAGGTCCTACAGGGGAGCGCAGTAAGGAAGAAGACAGCTTGGTGAAATATCATACCTTTGCTTATAGATTATGTCCGCATATTGTTTTTCTTACTAACAGTGACCTAGGATTATTTTGTAAACCCTCTATATTTGTTTGTCCCAGCTAGAAAAGGAGATGATGTCCCAAAAACTTTCTTTTAAAAGTACGTTTTTCCTGAAATATGGGCTTTGTGATGTTTTGACAGTGCAGGTGGCTCCTCAGCTGGGGCCAACAGATTCTGCTTGTTTGTGGGGTTTCTATGGCAGTAACAATTGGTTTAAAATCCAAGTTTTTCAACCTATTCGCCAAACAAGTGGCTAAAAGTCCCCACTAATTTACACTGCTTAGAAAACAAATTTCCTGGACATTTTAGATTCTTCAAATAAATACTGGACTATTAGCTCTGGGTACTGAAAACTAACCTTGATAGTTTTATGTTTAACATCATGGATGTAAAAAATGTTGACCAATATATAGTCAGAGTCTGTGGGAGGTGTGGCTGGAGCCCTGCAGGTATATATTAACCGTGATGGGCAACACTTCTTAGCAGTACCAAATTAGATAACAGGATTACTGCTATGAACCCTTTAAAAGGTACAATGTATAAAAATTACTGACATCTATTGGTAAAGATGGGCATCACAATGACTTCAAATGCCAAGCACAGTTAGGAATGGACGGCGGCTGTCAGTGGACAAAATTCCTCTAGAGGGTTCTCACTTCACACTTACAGTTGTTTGTCCATTCAGAGACACTGTAGTAAAAATGTAGGCAAAAATATGGAAGCTTCTGTCTGTGGACCCACGGCAAGTAGATATAGATGGCTCATTCTAAGAGAATAAAAACATAAGTTAATTTAGTAAAGTCATTAGATATCAATAGAAACCATTTTTAATGATATTCAAATATGAATTTTTTTAATCGCTGACCTTTCATTTTGTTACACACTGCACCTTTAATGTGTTCTTTTGGACAATTATAAGTATCAGTGTTTAGAGTGCAGGTTTACTTCCACAATTTTTTAATAAGATTCATTATAATCACTGAAATTTTTTCCCTATTAAACAGTAGTGCAGGCAGTTAAAGGGTTAAAAATAATTAGCTTCATAACTGCATAACTTTCTCTATAAAGTAACTCATGAAGGCGCTTTTGAATGACCAAGAATTAACAGCTCTTTGCAATCCCTCGTGCACTTTAGATAAAGTCAACCAACAATTACCCTTGAATGTACTGGCTGCTCTACTTCATTACATCTATTTCTATGATGAATAATCTTTAGCTCAGTGGGCTTATTACAAGAACAGATGCATTATCCCCATTACAGCCGTATCAATGATTGCATTTTCAAATAAACCCAAGAGTGTGTGGCTCAGTGCATTTAGATTTTATTAATAATCCTACAGAAACTTGGTGACTAAAGTTGATGACCATAATATGAATTTTTCTTGGAGCAGCAGCTTTAACTTATGGTTCTGGTAGAGGGAACAGAGACAAGGTTTCCTTTTCACTTTGAGCCTTAGAGTCTATTTCATTTCTCAATATTGTCTCAATCACATTCAAATTTTTATTTGACTATCAGGCAAAATAAAATCATCAGAAACATCATCTTTGTTGAAACTACCTATTGATCTGGTCAAAGTTAAGTTAGTTGTTATAGGTCTGATCATGGGTGCACCTCAAATTAGGCTGGACCATGGCTGGAAGCTTTCCTACCATGGAGGGAAAACTATGAAGCAAGACTACTGTACTTAACCCTTTAAAGCCCAACCCAAGAAAAACTGGGGGACAAAAGTCCAATTTGTTAATCTGAAGTCTTTATTTGGTCCTTTAACCAAATCTGGAAAAAAATGAAAAAATTTTGGGGGGTATATCTACCATTTATTACTGTATGACATGTCAAAATTATTGTAGTATAGTCTTCTGCTTCCTGGTGTCCATTAGGGGGCAGGAGACAAGTATATTGTATACTGCAGGGTTTTGAGCAACGTTTTTATCAAAGTGATGCAAAATGTCAGAAACTGGATGTATCAAATATGATACATTTGGCTTTATAGGGTTTAGTGGTTGGTTAAGATTATTTTATTTATCACAAGTTGAAAACATTGAGCATATAACTGCAACAAAAACTGGTAATTATTGGATTAAAAAAGGTGGTTATTAGCTACCAGTATGTGTCGTGAAGGAAGTGGTGAATCATGATTTTGACCTCTCTCCTACCCTCTGACATCACAGCAGCAGTCCCGTCTGTTGTATGAATGCAATCAGAGAAAAAGCCCTTGAAAGTATGCTGTCCTTGAGGTTGACAACCCCCCCCCAGTCCTCAGAGAGCACAGAGATGTGCATTGTCCCAATGAGTGGTCACCTTCTCATTTCCCACCTCCAGCCCATCAGTTACCAACACTGCACAGTACAGACTTGCCATCAAACTGGATTAGTAGGAGCATTAACCCTAACCAATTTAATGAGCTGTGAGTTAAACATTTCCTACTGAAAGTGACAGATATTATCGGGGTTACTTAAGGTTAAGAGTTGACTGCAGCTTTGCTGGCTTCACTTTGTATGAATGGGTAAGACTTTTAAAAGTTCATGTCGGAGCCAATTCAGGTGATTTGGGAATGGTTGTGCCCTGGGCTGACTTTCTGTTGCAGCATTTCTGCCATGGCCAGGTGAAGAGACTATTATGGAGACCCAGATATCACTGGGGGCACCAATGATGAGGTGACCTCGCAGTAGACCCAAGAGCATTGTGGGATTTCATAAGGAATTTAATTTGAAATATGTTTTCTTTCATTTAGACTAATATAAACAGTATTTGAGTAAATGTCAACTTACTATTGACTTCAGTCTCAATCGGGTTTTCTGTATTTTACATTTTAGCTGGCTTTCTTATCCACAGCCACAGTGTGATTAAGGATTTTAAAGGTCAGCATGACAGTATTCAGACAATGGATGTAACAAATAGCTTTGTTTCCCCAGATTGCCATCTAGCTGAGAAAATTGGCTACAATTACATCTGGACCGACTCTAAGCTCTTTCATCAAGTCCATGGATTTCCTGGCACAGAGAAAAAATACCCAATTCAAGCAAACATCTTTTCCCAAGTCTCTCTTTTCCCAAAAGAGCATTTTACTTCCAGGCTGATGACATTTTAAGTGTATTTTTCCTCAAGCATTGTGGTCTAAAACGGTGACGAAGTCAATTTCCCTCATAGTCTATTCCATCACTAAAGAACAGAATTAAACACCTGGACTTTTGTGTTCAAGGAGCCCATTAGTGCAGCTGAAGACAGAAATGGAGAGTAAAATATAGTAGTATATCCTGTTGACAACCAGTTGTTCTGTGATCAGAATTGTCGTTGACTTGTACAACAGCCTCGACTTGCTTGTTGGCAGGGTACAACAGGGTGCAGCTGGTAGGGTTGGTTCAGTATGATGCCAGTTACGCCCTCTAATGTGCTCTGTACCCACGCTTTAGGCAACTTTTCCAAGGATGGGTAAACCTCTTATAGGAATCTATTTTGACTGATTTATTTGAGCATGAATGGAAATAATGCTGATTGTTTTTGTTGTCGTTTCATTTCATGCTATTTTTAAGAACCGGAACTGCACAAAGCAAGACAAAGAAGATTGGATTATGGTGTATCCCCCCCTACTCAAAGTAATTTGAAGATAACGTTAATCTGATAGTTTTCTTTCTTATATTTTAGCAATTTGTGATATAGCTAGACTAGCAATGTGCTCTTCTACCACTATTTTTGAAGTGTCAGCTGTGCAAAAGCTTGTTCTTCCCAGAATGATACAGAACAGGCTAATCTAACAACAAAACATGTAATTGTCCGTTTTGTTATTAGATTAGGCTGCTCTATCATTCTGGATAAACATGTTATTGTTTATCTAAATATCCAAAGTGTATTTAACATGTCTGGGTTAAACACTGCAAAATAGCAAATTATCTGTAGACGGTTGTATTTTGTAAGGCTTCAATTACGCTTCCTTTATGTACATAAATACACTGCTCAAAAAAATAAAGGGAACAACTAAACAGCACATCATAGATCTTGATTAATTAAATAATCCAGTTTAAATCGTTATTCATTATATAGAGAACAAAATAAAAGAAGTATCAATGGAAATCAAAAGTATTAACCCATGGAGGTCTGGATTGACATGAGCTGCACTACCTGTGCAACTTGTGTGGGCTGCAGACACCGCCTCATGTTACCTCTAGTGGTGAGGGCACTGGCAAAATGCAAACGTGACCAAAAATCATCCAGAAAGGATGAAGACATGGAAATGGTCTGTGGCCTCCACCTGCAGGACCATTTCTTTATAGGGGTGGTCTTGCTAATCTACCTGTTGCCCATTCCATTTGTACAACAGCAGGTGAAATTGATTCAGTGTTAGTTCCTAACTGGCTCACTGACTTTGAGTTACACAGTAATAATTGTGTTTTCCTTCTTCTTTTTTTGAGCAGTGTAGATACACCTGTGTCAAACATCAAGTATCTCTGCCCACTTACTCCCCATGTGTGTTTTATGTTGGCAAATTTATTAAGCAATGCAGCCACTAAAGGCCATAGTAGTGTAATTGGGTATGCATCCACAAGCTCAAACACACGTGTAATGAACACAGAGGATGGACTGAAGGCTCCATTGTAGGGACATTTAACACTGAGCATAAATGAGCCCTAATCGAGGGAGCATTGCTTCAAGGACCACCCATGGCTCGAACCATGTTTGTTTTTGTAACCCTAACCATGCTAACGATGTATATAGTAACATCCAAACCTGGCTATACATATCAATTAGAACCCTAACCATGTAGTTTAAACTCCATACTCTTTATGACAGAGTTTAATAGAAAAGTGAAAAGGATTCCTAAGAATATTGTGTCAAATGGGTCTTGTGCCCATGGTCTCTGTACGAGAGTCAGCCATCCTTGACCCCTCCCCCTCGTCCTTATGAATTACCAAAGCAATGGTGTGCAATGTAAGTACACTGTCATTCCACAGGTCAACCTGATGATGCTATTGGACTGGTTTGAATAACATTGGATTTAAGTAATGTTGCGTATGACCTAACTTTTCAGGTGCATCCATTGCTTCAGATGAAAATGGAGCCCATTATTCAATAAACAACTCTAGTTGTAGTGAAGCCATCTTGCACACCTCTAACAACTCCAGTTAAGATTTTCATCATTGATGACCTATGTTGACAGTTTTCAAAACAGCCTGGCAGAGGTAAGAAGAGGATCTTAGTAAGATATCTAATCAGCGCATACCATTTCCTAGGAGAGCAAATATGAAGCACTCTCAGAAGAAGGAATAAACAAACATTAAACAGAAGCCTTTCTATTGACTGGTATGAAGCAAATAAACTAGATAATGGCAGTATAGCTGTAATTCAGTAAAAGTAGTAGCTTTCCCAACTGGAAAAAAACTTCGAAAACAAACAATAAATCAACAACACGATGGAGCGAGCTCAATTTTCAAGAGCTACTATCATCTGTAGGAATATCTGAGATATCATTCCGTCATATCTGGGAAGATGACAGACGGCTGCTGATTTTTTTTGAGTATTTATTTGCAAATCCTCAAAAAGGCAAGAACCACCTCAAGGAAGCTTATAAAACTTTTTATCCCATTAGTAAAGGTTTTTTTTATATTTCACCATTTCCATTCATCTTTTCTCATTCACATACATGTGAATTAAAAACAATGGAAGCATACTTAGTTCGGACTGTAGGTATAAGCCAATTGTCCAATTTGAATCACCTTTAAAAGGTGCCTAGACTCTGGAAAAAACGCATTTAACTGCATTCTTGCTGAAAGTTAAATTGATAACACTAAGTAGAGCCGGCAGGCAGTTCCCTCAGTTTGCCTGATGAGTCTGATGAAGAAAACACCAGCTTGACTTTGTTGAAAGATAACTTTAGTTCACCTTCAAACTCCTCTAAGCATCAATAATATTGACATGAAATCTCTTTTCCTTAGTCTTTAACAAAAGGTTCGAACTTCGCTTCAGACAATTACTTGAGGCAGATTTCAGAGTTCTATCAATATCCTTGTTTAATTATCAAATAAGTATCCCTCTTCAGTTGTAGGTTTTCAGGGGAAAGATGTGTTACTCCTTACGATCCAAATGAAAAGTCAATTCCATTTCTGCTTTTTTTCCACTGTCTATTTCCATTTAAATTCAGTCCTTGGCAATTATATCACACAAAACATCCCACTGAAACACATCAGTGCACATTGTCCTATCAAACTGGATCTTTGTTGTAAACTGCAACTCATGCAGCTGCCTTTTCATCCTCTCTGTTTCAAAGCATTTTGTATTTACATGTATATTTCTATGTAGCAATCTATTACCAAGAAGCACAATTTGGAAATGGCCCTTTGAAAAAAGGTTTTTGATTCAGTTGTTTTCATAGGTCAAAGCAAAATGGCCTCCCTAAATAATAGTTCCTCCTTCATATAGTAATTTGTAACTAGTTATTTGTGTGCAAAGGGGAGAAACCCACCAAATGGGACTTATATATTTGTAGTTTCACGGACGGACGGACAGACGGATGGATATTTTACTACCCTGTTGTGAACAACAACATGTGAATCACGTGGTTACGATATGTCAACCACAATCATCACATGGTTCACATGTAAACCAAGCATCAACATGTGATCCACACGTGCAATTCCCATGTACAATTGTGGTTTTGGAACGTTTTCATCTAATTCACAGGTGGATCACGTGGTTTGCATGTGAACCAAATGTGATTCACAAGCAGATCATATGGAAACATTCCAAAACCACATGATTGCACGTGCTTCACATGTACATGTGGACCACATGTTTTAAAGTGCCTGCATTTTAGTTTTAAAATCGCTGCATTGGCTTCCCGTGCGTTTCAGAATTGATTTTAAGGTTCTTTTAATGGTTTATAAATGTCTTAATGGTCTTGGGCCTTCTTATTTAACTGACTTGCTTTTAAATTATGAACCCTTGCGGACTCTGAGGTCCTCTGGAACGGGCCTTTTGGATGAAGGCTTGTTTTATTCTATATCAATTTTTTCTTTTTTTTTTCTTTTATGTAAGGCACTTTTTTGTTGCCTCTGGCATGAAAAACGCTTTATGAACAAAGTTTGATTTGATTTGACATGTGGTTTTTCTGTAAGGGTACACTAAGAAAAAAGGCTTCTTCTCTCTTGCAGCTGACCAAACAATGTCTAAATCCTTTAAATGTTAAAGAAGGTTAATCCATTTGATCTTGACCTTCAGTTCTCTTTACCCATCCATTTACCTTGACTTTATTATAACTTTTATGTGGTTTGCTCTGGTTAAACGTCTCAGGAGAGAAAGAGATTTCAAATTCTTGCATTAGCGAAAATCTCCATCTGTTAATAAACTATTTCAATTTGCTACTTGATGAAAAATATGCTAAAAGAAAAACAGTTACCAGCCTTAAAATATCCCTCAACAGATGGAGTTGGTCCCGTTGCCTCAGACCTGCACATTCCTGATTTTTTATGGATTAACGAAAACATTTGTCTCCATGCAAAATGACCAAAAGTGGACATGCTTAGACCAGTGGAATGCTTTCTAATATGTTTTCGATCACTCGGTTACTTTCAACCTTAGAATGACTCAATTCTTCCCCACACTCCATAATAGCATCACTCTTCCAGTACCTCTCATTTATATTTGCATTAAGTGTCTTCATTTTCATAATATAATATTTTTAGGTTTTTTAGATCCAATGATTAAAGTCTTAATCTCTTGTCTATCATTTAATTTGAGCCTCTGTGTAATATTAATTTAATTTCACATTACTCTAACCACTAGAGCTTAGAGTAAAATCCATCTATTAACTTTAAAAAAAAAACTAAATGTCTTTGCTTTTAGTAGTAAATGGTGTAATAGATCATGTCGTTGTTTGGTTAAGGTTGTATTTATCTATTTCTAAGACCAGAAAACATCCTTTAATATCATCCAAATACATTTGACCTTTGCATTGAAAGATTTTTCCCCTTCTCACAACTCTGTACTTTCAGTTGTCAGAAGACAAAGAAAAATCTCCAAAGTTGCAGTTGCCTGGTTATTCTGGAGCAGCTTGGGAAAATTATTGACCTTTTTGGATGGATTAGTCACTAAAGGGAAGGAAAGGAAAGAAATTAGTATTCTGAATCATGGCTAGAGTGGTCTCTTGGTTCTCCACTAAATTTCATCATGTTTTGCTGAATCAATGATACGGAGCAAAAGGTCCCTCACTGCACACTTGAAGGACCAATTATTGCCCAAAGAAGTCTTTACACAAACTAAATCTAAAGCTTTCACTACTGTGTGAATGAGATCATTTTTACGAGATGTGCATTTACATTGGTGTAAATGTGTGTGTGTGTATATTGGGAATGTTGCTTTTTTCTATTTTGTCACCTCTAGTGGGGAGTGCAGTGGCATTATTAGCATCAGTGAAAACAGAGTACAGAAGAGAAGTCCCAGTAGAAACAGTGAGTCATCTTGGTTAAAACGTATTTGGGGAGATGCAGTTAACTAATAAGAGACTACAATATACAGCAACAAAAGAAAAACAACCCCTCGACAGTGTTGTCAAAGATTTACCAAACAATCCAAGTGCCTGTAACCACTAATAGGATTCATGATACTCTCTATAGTGAGTCATTCAACCATACAGCTTCTGATAAAGATTAATGGAGAGCATTAATATATCATTAATATGTAAGATTAATGCATCATTGTGCCTACTGGTACTGATACATCGCAGCATGTCTTCTTTGTTCCTTTAGCTCAGGAGTGTCCAAAATCTGTCCTCGAGGGCCGCTGTCCTGCAGGATTTGGGTGTTTCCTGCAGCAGCAGCATCTGAATCAGATTGATGGGTCAACATGCTTGAAAAGTACTTAAGCTGTTTTGAAGAGTCATTTAATTTGAATCAGGTAAAAACTGCAGGATTGCAGCCCTCGAGGACCGGAGCTGGACACCCCTGCTTCAGCTGGTCGCATGCGAGCCATGCTGTGCAACACTGCCCCCTGTGGTCTTCTGTGGCACTGCTCTGTTTGCTGGGTTCAGGTACATCAAGGCAAGCTTTCTGAAAACACACTGAAATACACACCAAATGAGTGCAGAGGAAAGACTGAAGTCTCCATCCTTATGTATTCAATGTTGAGCATAAACTAGCCCTCAGACTCAGATTTAGGTGGGCAGAGATGCGATGTGAGGAGCCGACACAAAAAAGGGAAAACACAAAAACCTGCAGGATAGCAGCCCTCAAGGACCTGAGTTTGATACACGTGATGTAGAACCAACTATTGCCACCCTGTCTAGACCTCTTGCCTCTCCTTTGCCACCCCATGTAAAATTTTCTCTATCCGAGAATCTCTTTAGAAACAAAACAGAGAGACAAAGAAGTATATACAGGAAGTTTAATTTTGGTGCATCTTGTGAGATATTCTTGTTGAGCTCTTTCTTTTCTCCAATTAAACCATTAGTGGACTGCTCATATAACCTTACATGTTTTTCGTGAATCAACGTCAACATTTTTCAAAATAAGGAATGACTAGTATATTTATTTTGGGGATAGGAAAGTATAATGTGTTGGTATACCAAAGAAGAAGATAATAGCTAAAAGAGAAAGAGCTAAAACAGATTATTTACTGCTGTAGGATAAACAGGAAGGGTTGCTGGATGGAACGAATTTGAATGACAAGGCAAGTGATTTCTCCTAATTGGTTTTGACTGTCTGTCTTTGAACTGCTGGTGCTCTGCAGCCCCGTTTCTAGGCAAACAGTTATCTCTTGCAATCTCAAGTGCTGCTTAATTTCTCCGACAAATATCAAACCTCTCTCCACACTGGATTAGTTGCAATTTAATGTGATTTTCACTGCAACCTCTCAAGGGGGGCCATGTATTTTTCCCTTAAAGAAACAAGGGAAGCCAAAGCTGGCTTTAAGGTGCCTATCTGCTCCACCTTCAATTTCAGAACACCCGCACACACCACCCACATATCTGTTCCCACCTGCAGTTCAACATAGTTATATCAGAGAAAAATAACCAAGAGAAGAAAACCACCACAGGGATGAGATCATACAAAATGCAAATCTGCATTTAGAAGTAGTAAAGTACCTTGACATGAGGGAGATTTTTCTGCTTTTTAAAAGCCATTTTCTCTCAAACCAAGAAAACTTCTGTGGAGCTGATTTGTACTAAAAACATCAAAAATATCTACTTTCTTTACTCGAAACAAAGTAAACTTAAAGCCTCTAAGGTTGAGTAAATGAGTGTTCAACGGTAGGGTTTTTTGGGGGCAAGTATTGCCTGTCTAGACCCCAGTAATAATTGACCATGCACTTAAGTATCACATGCTTTTTCATAGTAGCATCCACTGTCATCTAAAGCCCTCACATCAGGCTCCTGGCTTCACTCTCTGTCTAGACTTTTATTGGTAGTCCAATACTAGATTAGAAAACTCCTTGGAAAGGTTGAAAAAGCCTCCTGCTGAGCAGTTAACCCATCTTATCCACCAGCACAGCAGGCATCGGCTCAGGATGTCGACTGGATTCAGTTATGTTGTGCCATTGTGCGATTTACCTGCTCTAGTCAGGTCCTCTCTAAGGAGACTTACAGGTTGAGTTGAGATAGAATGTAAAAATCTGACAGTTTTTTAAAGCTATTGATGAGAAAGTATCAAGCCCTCTCTCTTTATTGGAGTGATGTCTTCACCCTTTGTTACTTGATTGAGCTGTGAAGGAATTAGATTTGATCAAGATTTGATTAAAGAAACCAACTCACAGCACAAGAAGTCTCATCCTCTGGTCAGCAACACAGAAATGGCTTTGGACATGAAACCTGGGAATCCGTCAAACAGTTGCAAACCAGTAGTCTTAAATCGTCGTCGTACCTTTGATACTTTTAAGACTTATAACCTTACTGTCTTACAGACTAAGCCATTAAACTTTATGAAGCCCATTCTAACCCCCGAGACATTTAGTACCGTTGTTCAAGCAAACTAAGAAATCTTCAAAAGGGGGGAATTTTGGCAAACTAGTGACCTGTCCAGGGTCACCAGTATATTGGAAAATAGATGGATGGATAGAACGGATAGCTACTTCAGCATCTGAATCTGACACACCAGACACAGAGATTTTACATGGCAACAAATGCATCATAACTACTTGGTTAGGATTTGGAAACTAAATTACTTGGTTAGGTTGAGGAAAATCGAGATACAGTTTTAAATAGTTTGTGACTAAATTAGTGTGTGCAAAATATTGAAAAAGTGCTTCCTAAAAAAGGAATAAGTCTGTAGTTTTACTTTGCAAGAGTACTATATGACTTTTCATCATGCTCAGGTTATTAACCAGAGGTCTGGGAGCCTTCAAGTTTTAGGTAGTATTTTAGCCGTTCCTATGATCATACTGTTTTCTGGACCGGCATCTCAGAATCAAAATCAGTTGGCTGACAAATGACCTAGTCAATGTCTTTAGACTGTCACTCCAAAATGCTGCTTTGAAATAGCTTTTTCCACCTGAAGACTAAGTTAAGAAGGCTGGTGCCAAAGTCAAAATTGGAGAGCATTAAGAGTCCTTTTTTTTTAGTCATGTTTGGATGACTAATGTACGTTTTACTTTCCTCAATATAAAATCCCTACGTTGTCTGCAAAATCCTGCAGTAAGGCTATTAAGTGTTGCATTGCTCCTTTAAAGTTGCAACACCTCAACAATGGCATGGACTTTCTTGATTTCTTTGTTGCACCAAGTCTTCAGTTCCATGAACCTCCTCTTTTAGCCTTTTTCCCCTCCCCGAATCTTGTCATGCTCCTTCCTATTGATGTTGCTATCACTTGGGATTGTTATATCTGTCTTCATCTGTATTTTGTTGATCATAATATCCAGTCACCAGTTTACCAGTCTGATCTGGACATCCCATTGGTTCTTAGCTCCGTTATTCTCCACCATCTATGGAAGTATCTCCTACTTTGACTCTGGGACTTCCAACCCAATCTAGGTACTGATGTTCCTGTTCCAACCGCTTGTTATTATGCTCCATGCACTGTATGCCATACCTCCCCACATCTTGCATCCTACCATGATGAGCTGGACTAGTTACGAGGCCTCTTTACACAACCTGCCCCAGTCTGGTGTGTTAGACCTTGGCCTCTACTCCTCTTACTGCCATTGTTACGACCCTGGCTCGGCTAGGATGTAAGGACGCAACATAAAGAAAATGTCCAGATGTAAAAATGGAGTTTAAGGGTTTTATTGTCCCATGTGGCAGACAGGTATGCAAAAACAAAAGACAAAAATGGGATAAGCTGGTGATGCTGCTTAAATCAACGAAATTAATATAACAAAAACACACTAATGGTAAAAGAACAGCCAGACTAACTAACAGAAGCAATCAAAGAAACAAAACCTAACTGCTCTAA
>JBBBVU010000021.1:22363899-22374210 GCA_037177055.1 Atherinosoma microstoma | reverse complement strand
TTTTTTGACTGGAGAGTATTTCACTGTTGAGCACAGTTTTGGGACCTTGGAGCACAATAAAAGTCCACCAACGACACCACGACTTGCCTGTTCTGTGTTACAACTACGAACCCCGTCACAAAATTATTATAAAATGAAATACAAATTATTCCAGCGTAAAATGAGAGGCCATCTGTCTAAAAGCTAAAGCTGGACAGGGACATGCCTCAGGACAGTGACCCCAGACACAGCAGCTAATCTACAACCAGTCAAAAAGCTGCACTATGCAATTTTCTAACCTCAAAAATTTGCACATCCGACTCACTTTGTCGACACAAAAACATTTATTATGTAAATTCCTGGAGCAGTCATTGTCCTTAGGTCCAGAGGTTGAGAAACCACGCTTCACAACTTTGTATTCCAGCCTGGACCATCATGTCATAGCCGAGTTTTGCTTTCCACACCACTCACACGCTAGAAACTGGATATCAACACACTGGCCATTTAGAACACGGACTGTGGCTGATTACAACAAACGCAAGAGGACATTATAGGATAAAGAGAGAAAGGAACAGAGCAAGAGATGAGACGAGAGTCAACAGCAGACTGACTTTTACTGCCTGGAGAGAGCTCTGAGTCCAGATAGGATGCAAGATAGATGCAAAATTAGCTGTTGGACGAGATCGCGAATACAAGCAGCCGAAATGAGTTTCATCCACAGGGTGGCCGGGCTCTCCCTTAGAGATAGGGTGAGGAGCTTGGTCATCTGGTAGGGCCTCAGCATAGAACAGCTGCTCCTCCACATCGAGAGAGGCCAGATGAGGTGGCTCGGGTATCAGGTTAGGATGCCTCCTGGACACCTCCCTGGTGAGGTATCCCAGTGAAGGCCCACCGGGAGGAGACCCTGAGAAAGACCCAGGACATGTTGGAGGGACTACATCTCTTGGCTGGTCTGGAAGCATCTCAGGATCCCCCCAGACAAGCTGGCCAATGTGGCTGGGGAGAGGGAAGTCTAGGCTTCCCTGCTTAGGCTGCTGCCCCCACGACCCCAGAAAAACGTCAAGACAGACGGAGAAAGTCTGCTCATTGAGAAAATCTGTCAAAGTTCAGAATCTCTTTAGGAGAGCCGTGCATAAACAGATAACCTCAGTTAACTGAAGCAAGATTAAAGAAGAGTTAAACTACGCTGCTTCTGTAATCTAAACTGTCAAAATGTCTCCATTCTCCACCTCTACAGAAATAATTACAAGCACATTATTCTGTAGTGAATTTGTAGTTTTTGACCTGCTTAATGGATGTCTTTATTTTCAATAAACTACTCATGTGCCTCCTGTACACAGGACTCAGACTTGCTATGTCTGCTCTTGTGTGCCATTTACCACAAACTCCTTAGAGACCCAGAAAAACAAAACTCAGACTGACTGGCCTAATTTCCGGATGAGCAGGGGGGAAAAAAAAGGAAAAACTTCTCTATTGCCCGAGCAAATGATGGAAGTCAAGCAGTATATACGAGATAATAAGGCCGAGTAACTTTCTAATGGGAAAGACGATTCATGGATCGTGCATGCATGTCGTGCTCTCATCTCCAACAGAAGCCAGCCACAGACGGACCAGAGCGCTATTTGGGGGAGAAAGCGTTTATTATGATTTGGCAAAGAAGTTTGGAATTGAAGCCAATAACTGAGAAAATGAATCTGTCCTGTGAGAGCTCCTTGATGTTCCCCCCCCCCCAATGTACCTCTTGTAATCACAGACAGCTTACAATGAATTAAGTCTTACTCATTTCATCTACAGCCAAAAGTATGTCCTTTCTTTCTGTGGTGGTTCTGTTTTAAAAGTGGACAGCATCCTAATTTAGCATCGCTTCACACACACCTCTGATTGTGTTTGGGCCAGCTTGCTGAGACAGGACTTCGGATGGCCTTTGATGACTTTGTAATTGAGCGTAATTTGGTTTCCTGCCTCTGAACTAATGAGGCGAGCATGGAGAATAGCGTTGGGGAACAATACAGTTGCTTGCAGACGAGGGAGTGGAAAACTGCTGAGAAGAAAAAAAAAGAAGAAAAAAAATCCTCCCTCTCTGGAGTGAGTGCACTCAGGTTTTAAAAACAGCCGTCACCTCCTCATCGCAGTAATAATAGCCAAATCACTATGCAGAACAGCTACTCTGGACTTCTTCATTTTCTGAACGCTGAGTGCGTGAGAGAAAAATGAGAGGACAGATGGAGGTGAAGCTAATTTATATCTGCAGTTATTTGAAATTTTCTCTGAATGTTGAATCAGTAAAGCAAGACGAAAAATAAGGCTAAGCAGCAAAATGCAAGGCAGGTTGGGGATAGGATGAACAGAAAGTGGCTTTTGGCTCTGGATAAACTATTGAGTATATAAATAAAAACACCCCTGGGGAAAAACTTACAAGTCAGAAATATGAGTGGAGGTGCTTAAAACAGCCACATCCAAAGATTCACAAAGGAACTGTCACAACGGTTTACCGCTGAAGATATCAATTGGCACTTCGTTTCTGCATGGCGGCGGGTGGTGAACAGCTGGAGTTCCACCTCTCATCCTTTAGCCTGCCAGGGGATCGCTGCATGCTGCAGAGTGGTAACTGCACACTTACAGCGAGCTGGCATACTTTTTCCACCTGTCCCACCAACACTATCGACCCAAAGCACCATTAGTATGCTGGTCTACTTCCTTATCAGCAAGCTGTGGATATATGTATTCTCTCAGCCAGGCTCAGTAGGCGCTGTATATATTCCACTCACTGCCATGTTGTACCACGTATGACTCCCTAATACAACCAGTGTTCCAGAAATGTTGGGACGTCCTTTAAATCTGAATAAAATTAAAATGAAAAAGGACCTTCAAATCACATGAGCCAATAGCACTATCATATTTGACATGAGCTCATTTTGTGCATGAAATTGTCAAATTTCTAAGTTTAGACATCTGTTATGTTCTGCTGTGAATAAAATATTGGCTCATGGAATTTGAAGGTTTTTTTAGTTTTCATTTTGTTCAAATTTTAAAGTCTCTGTAACATCATAGATGAAGAATCTAAAGTATTTTTTGTAGTTTCAGTGCTGCATACACAGCAGCTTAGTGTGTTATCATTGCACGCAGTCATCTTTTCCTCCCGCTCTCGCTTTTGTTTACTCTTTGACCATACCCTTAAAATATTAGCAATTTTCTCAATGGCTGTGTCTCCATACGTAAAGCCTTGTTTCCACTGAGCGGTACGGGCTGCTACGGTTCAGATAGTTTAGAATGGTCCCAACCCGTTAAGAAAAGCGTTTCAACTCCAAGTCGGACCGCCACCCGGCATGCAGGGTTTCGACAAAATGCCTAGAGTGGCATCATACTTGTGTGACACCAACACACGTGAGGCCAAAACAACATGAGATATGTTTTCATGTACTTTTTCATTCCTCACCGCGCCATCCAGCTCATTTCTTCCTCAACAACTATGGCGAGGAAACTTTGAAGCTCCAGAGCCGACCAGACCCTGCTGTTTGGAGCCATTCTTTACTATTGTTTTTCCAACGTGGACTGACTGGTGTTTGTGTTGCGCTTACTTTTGTTTTGTTTTTGTCCGCCAATCAATGCATTGTGTTGCGTGATGCCAGTAGCTCCGCCCGAGCCGTACCGTACCATTTTCTGATGGACCCACAACTGAAGGGGGCCCAGAAATGGTGTGGTTTGATGGGACACTTCTATAATGGAAACGTACAAAACAGCGTACCCTACCGCACCGGCCTGTACCGTACCACTCAGTGGAAACGGGGCATAAGTGCACTGAAACGTAGTGCGCACTTGCTTCTGTAGTGCACACTTTCCTGGATAAGTGTTGACCCAAATGGAGCACTGACGTTCTGCACTTAGCGGTAGTTACGAAACGTCTTTTGTCCGCGATTCTCCAGCTTGTCAAAAATATCCGCCAAATAAATGTCCACAGAACATTAACCATTTGTAGCCCGTATAACCTTTTCACGTCTGCTAAACCGGCTAAAAACTGTTAATATTCATTGTCCTGACTGTGCTACATCGGTGTAAGTCCCGCCCCTTCCTCTACGTCGCCAATATGGCGTCTGTTTAGGGAAAGTAGTGTGCATCATTCTACACTAGATTTTTGGCCGTTTTTAGGGAAGCATCCGGGTACTTTTAGTGCACCGAGTTTTTGCTTAAATCTGTGTGTAAACGCACTATGCACTTAAATGTGCGCTGATTGAGACACACCCAACGATGCGCCCCCATCGACGGCTAATTCAGCATCCATCTTGCATCCTGCCTGTACTGTGAGCTCTCTCCAGGCAGTAAAAGACAGTCATGTCTTGACTCTTGTCCTTTGTCTCATCTCTTGCTCTGTCCCTTTTTTTTCCTCTTTTTCTGACAATGTCTTTGCGTCTTTGCTGAATCAGCCGCAGTGTGCGTTCAAAACAGCCGGTGTGTTTAGATACCTTCGCTAGCATCTGAGGCAGTGTGCAAAGTGAAACTCGGCTGCAATGTCACGTGTCATCCCAGATGAAAAAGTTGTATAATCTGTTCTCACAGCCTCAGGACCAGAGTTAACTTCTTTGGTCTGCACCAGAGTGCAGATAAACGTTTGCACTACTCCACACGAACCATCTGTGGAAGTGGATCAGGGAAACGGCATCATTGTGAATGCACACTTAGTTTTTTCCTTCACTACTGATGACCGACTGCCAACTCTGCAGTTAGCAGGGACTTCTGTCTGCGCACCTAAAACACGCAACCATATCACCCATAATACCACTTTCTTAGTATTCTACCAGATAAGTTGTCTTTAACACATCTGTATATATTTAAAAATCTTAGATTCTGAAGGATAAAAAAACATAAGAATTTAATAAATTACAACATTTTAAACTGCTTGCCAACCCCAGTCAAAATGCAAACCATGTAAAAATTGAATCTAGAGATGACATGTAAGAATCCAGGGAAATCTCTGCACACAGGAGACGAGGCTAAAAACCCAGCAGCCTCTAACTGGTAATCTGTACCGCTTAATCCAATTTAGGGTCGCGGGGAAGCTGGAGCCTATCCCAGTAATTAGCAGGCGAGAGGCAGGGTACAGCCTGGACAGGTCGCCAGTCTATCCCCAACACAGAGAGAGAGACACGCACGCACGCACGCACGCACGCACGCACGCACACACGCACACACACACACACACACACACACAGAATTTAGAGTGACCAATTAACCTAAGGAAGCCCGAGTACCCGGAGAGAACCCACGCACAGACAGGGAGAACATGCTAACTCCACACAAAGGCCACTGTTCCAACCCCTCCCCAGCCGAGGCTTGAACCAGCAACCTTCTTGCTGTGAGGCTGCGTTGCTAACCAGCACAAGACCGTGCACCTCAGAGTGATGTAGGCCGCTGGAATAATCAGTGTGAAGGCTCAGGGCCACTTCTGAGAAAACTAAATTTGTTGTGGGATCCACAAATGCAAGTTAGATAATATATTATATATAATTGTAAGTCGCTTTGGACAAAAGTGTCTGTTAAATAACTTTACAATAGAATATACAGCCATAATATCTAGTTTCTTTTTTTCTTTTTTTTTTGTTATCTTGCACATAAACTGTTACACTTACCTGACAGCTTTAACCCTTCCGTCTTCAGAGGTGTCACTAGCTGGATAGTGACGTAATTATCAGCTGTTGTTCACCTGACCGCCTGTCGTCTCAGGATGTGATTCCAGGTGTGGGAAAGCATAAAGGCCCCCTCGTCCCGGTTCATGTCTCCCTGGGCTCGTTTTCTAATCTCCACCGCCTCCATGATCCAGCGTATACGTCTTGTCTTCAGTGCGGATGACCACGGCATTTTCCCAGTCCATTCTGCGATTTTTCTCCTTTTCAGTTGTCTATGATGGCTGATTTCATATTTTCCTGTAGTGCCTGTTGCTTCATTTATCCCGTCTGCCTTTTGAGTGTTTTTTTTTTCCTATGCTGAATTTTAGTCCTTTTTCCCCTATATATGTTTTGTTGCAGGAGTAGCATGTTATCTTGTAGATGACTTTGCATTTGTTGTTCTGGTCTATTTTATCTTCCATCTGTGGACTAGTAGTTGCCTGAGTTTTATGTAAGGTTTGATGTACTGTGTACAGTGTACTGATGTGACGCTTACTCATTGCTCTTTGGATGCACTCTGTGACCCCTGATGTATGGAGAGTGACCGCATCTTTGTTTTCTGTTGTGATTTTTCTTTTTTTTTTTAAATTTCTGCCTGAGTTTGTTGCTTTTGTTTGACAACAGACTGTCAGTTTAGGAGAGTGAGGGCTTTGCATTGATTGCTGCAGAATCTGTTTGCAAAAGCAAACTACCTCAGGACAATGGATCAATTTGTTATGATCCTGTGAGAAATCAATGTTTGTATGTCACACCCTGATACGCCACTGAAGGCTTAAATATCCTCTCACTAATAACCGGTGAGTTGTTTCTGAAATCTTCTGGTTTTAGCCAGGAACAGATGGGATAACAGGTCGATTTTCATGTCTAAGCACCCACATCCATCTCACAGTATAAGCTGTGGATATTAATTGATGATTCTCTTGTTCATGTCTTCATTTGAGTGTATTTTAATTGAAGTGACTTTCATGCAAACGTAATCACTGCGGAGTAGTCCATTAGCTACATGAAAATGAATGCCTATAGAACAGTGATTCATCATAAGTCATTGTGGTTACAGCAGATCCAAGAAGTTGATATGAGTTTCCTTTGGTATATAAAATCATATAAATCCTAAAGACTGTAAATTATATATTGTATTAGATGCACATAATGTAATATTCCTTCATATATAGAGCACTCTCTGTAAATGGTCTGCTTGAATATTCCCAGCTGGCAGCTTTACTGACAGCTGAAAATGGGAAAGCATTTAAAGACTGTTATTCCACCCTGTGTAAAATGAGTTATAGAGTGTGCACCATGTAACTTTCCTGTTCATTTGTTTTTAATTCAAGTCATTATGTTCCTTTTACTCCTTTTAGAAAAGACAGAAAAATCTCAAGATTCTCTTTCCTGCTGTCATCATCAGCATGCTGCTTTTACAACGATGAATGAAATCCCTTTGTGTCGGCACACGTGCTAGAATGTCCTGTGAAGCTTTACTAAACTCTGGTCTCTGGTGTTCACATCCTGCTGAAGGAATTCAACCTTAAAAAAATTATATTGAATTCGTTTCCCATTAGTTTTCATACCAAGACAGCAGCAGTGATGTGTCACGGTCGTGTATGAAGGCGGTTTCTCTGGCCACTTGTCTATTAGAAAAATAATCAGCGTTATAAGTTTGATTTCCTTCAACAACTAAACATTTGGCTCATAAACCTCTTCAAGCTACATAGGGTTGTTTTTCTTTGGGTGGGTAAACAACTGTAGCCCTCACGCTATCCTTGTGCAAGTTAATACCTTTATAGCCTCTTGTTTGTAATCAGTTCATCTTGTTTGTAACAAGAAGCCAGTTTCTCCCTGATTAGGTAGCTAGCTGCTCTATAATTTAAATCTGTGCTGATTTGTTTGATAAAAAAGTAGTGATTTGGACATGGAGGAAGCCAGCGGTCATCTACCAATCAAACTCAATGGTTTGATCTTTATCACACATGTCGGTGTCCTTGGGCAAGACAATGAATCCTGCTGGAGGAGTGAGTGAGTGAGTGAGTGAGTGAGTGAGTGAGTGTCGTTTGTAGCAGAAAAGAAATTTGAGTAGTCAACAAGACAAGAAAAGAGCTTGATAAAAAGAACTCATTAACTATGTGACCTCATCAAATTCCCAACCCTTTGTGTCCGAAAATGTCCAAAGCCTCCATCCCTCCATCATAACTCCTAACTCACAATGGAGGCAAGTGGATGGGTGGGCGGAGGAGGAGGAGGTTGGCATATGTGGGTGGTTGGAGGGAGGGTGGAGCCCTGAGGCCCGCTCTCTGTCCTCCCTGGTTGACAGCTGTGCCCCCGTGATTGGGTGGTTGGGGTCTGGGATCCAGGGTGGCTGCCGATTGCCTGGGTCTTAGGGTCCCCCTAGCCGGCCTCTGACCTTTGTGCAGGCGGGGGTCACATCTGCATGATCACTCTTCTTTGAACCCTCTTCACTCCGTATATTCTGCATGCTGACAGTCACTGGGTTGTGCTGTAGATTTATTTACTAATAGCTACTTTCAGTTAATTTTCTCTGTGTGTGTGTGTGTGTTCCTGCTACTCTGGTTTTAGTTGAGATACATGGTTTCTTTCAGCTTGTTCATTTTTCATTGGTGCTCCTGACAGTTGTTGGCTTTGTCCTCCTGCGGGGGCCGTGGGAGGTCCTTTTTTGTGTTTCTGTACAGGTGTAACAGGTTGTCTAGAGTCTGTTGTATGCATCATGATCTATCTAGTGTATCTTTGTCTCCTTTTTCCCCTATTCCTTTCTATTCTGTTCTCACTGTCCCCTCAGGTCAGGTCAGCAATATTATACAAATGTAGTAATAAACCATTATTCAAAACAAATTAAAAAAAACAGAATTCAGACTCAATCAAGAATCAAAAGGAGCTTTTATACCCATAGAGTTCCTCTTGGCAAAGCAAATTTGCTCGGCACAACCCAGCCGCCAGACCATCATTCTGCTGCTATAATGCAGGACAAGACATGCTGCCAAGTTCAGAAGAAAAAACAATAACTGCTATAAAATCATCATACATTATCTTTTTCTGTTTCATTAATCCCTTAACCCTCCATGGTACGCATTATGATGCATATGAGGGAAAAAAAATGTTATGACTTTTGGGGATTCGTTGGCCATGGGCAACATTGTAAGGGTGCATAAGTGAAAATTCATATCAAATTATTTCATAAAACACTTTAAAATATTCCCTTAACATCCAGAAGTCATTTTTAATTGAGTTTGACATTCAAAAGTGTTACAAAAAGAACTTTTAAAAAAGGTTTCTTTGCTAAATGTTGCCTGTAGGCAACTTTATACCATTTAGGAACAACCAATTTCATATTGCTTCTGGAAAAGCAATTGCAAACAAGAAAACTTGCCGAGCATGCACTAAAAATATAAATAATGATTATAATTGTATTTCATACATCCTATCTAGTGCTGTACTAAGAAAAATACCCATCACTGTATTGCCACTTTGGCTGCCCTCATCCTTGTCACTTTCATCCTCATCAATCTCCCTTTCTCCTCGCAAGTGTACTTTTAGCTCATCCTCGTCACTTATTCCTAGGTCACTGTCACGGTACTCAGCTGGAAGTTTAATTTTTACCCTCTTTGTTAGAATGGCTTAGAATGGGGATGGATTCATTCTGCCAATGCATGAAAACATGTGGAAATTGTAGGGAAATAGAACAAGCAAACACCACAAGTATTGTATCATGTCGAATTGCATCATGTGATATAAAAGATCAGAGCAAAATTATGAATGGCATGCTTTTGAACAAGATATATACTTAAATACATAAATCTATTAGTGATTCCATAATGGTTCACTGTTGCCCAACATATGCAGTTTTCCATGATGGTTAGCTGCATTTGAACAGATTTTCACTATTAAATTGGTAAATGAGTGCATTAAGATATCAAACCTTAAAGTTCACTCATCTTTTAGTGTGAAGATATTTTTTTCCAGGCGGAAAAAGACCAGGAAATGATATTTCAAAAGTTGTTGTTTTTTCCCAGGCAAGTTGGCAGAGCTGTCATCTTAGAAAAAGGTGGGCAAAAAGGGTTTCAAAACTGATTCCTGAAAGTCATATGACAAATTAAAGTATTTTTACTTCCCGCTTTTTAAAAGTACTGCATCAATTAAAGGGATGCATTGTGGAGATTTGACAGGGCAAAAATGGGTTTGTTGCCTGAGGACAACATGGTACCATAGAGTTAAATGACTTCAGACCTGCTTAAAACATTCAAACATGTACAGGATTTAACCCTTTAAATGCCAGTTTATTTAAACTATTTCATTATTTATTTGGGAGGGTAAAAAAAAATATATTTATTCATTCTTGGATGTGTCATAGATGAGCAACAAAATTGATTTGATTGCATTTGTATTGTTTATGTATTAGCAGATCTCTCTCTCTCTCTCTCTGTGCGCTGAGAGTTTGGTGGGGTGGTGGAGCGTGTGGTGAGTTGGATGAAAGTTTCTCTTTTTTTTCCTCTCTTTTGTGGACGGGATTTACCTGCAGGTTTCGCCGCTCGCGGTGCCCTCAACATGGGTTACCGTTTCAGGTGTTCCCTCGTTTATTCCCAATGAGGAGGCAGGTGTTTATGTTTCTGAACTGTCAGTCGCAGACGCTTGACGTGTCCTTCAGGGTGAAATACGCAGAAGG
>JBBBVU010000021.1:22336701-22347356 GCA_037177055.1 Atherinosoma microstoma | reverse complement strand
GTTGTGTGTGAAAATCCCAATAAACACTCAGACCAACAACCATAAATTTCCTTTCTTCCTCATCCTGATGCTCAGTTTGAACTTCAGTCGTCTTCACCAAGCAGTTGAACAGGTTGACCTAATAAAGTGGCCGGTCAGTGTTTATTGTTTTTGTGAGATATTTATGGAGGTTTTTATCAAAATTTTCTCTTTCTGAACTGAAAAAAGTCCATTTCTTCTGTTCTTCCAGCTGAGATGTGCCAGTAACGCTGACCAGGACTGTAGGTTCAGGCTAAAATCTGGATTTCTGAAATGAAATGAAAAACACTTTATTTATCCCCTGAGGGAAATTGCAATGTTGTAGTAGAATATGTAGTTTATCTTAGTTTATCCAAAACAAAGCCCATAAAGTCGGACATTCACAACCTGCTGCACTGAAAATGTCGACTTCTCTCATGTAATGATAGATGACTTTATAAGGATCCTTGTTCTCCTTTAGCCCCCGTCTTGCTCTGTAAATGTGAGCGGAGTGAGGTCAGCTCGGTAATGCGAACACAACAGAAGAAGAAAAGAAAGTCAACAAACCAATTTTATTTTCTGAACACAAAAAAAGCCCAAAACCAGACAGAAATAACAGGCAGTAAAAAGCATCTGGAAAACATTTATATCCAAAATAGAAATGTGACAACATGTTAACCAACCACAGCTGCAGCTGTCCTATTCAGCCCAAAATGTTCACTCAATGTTTGAAATCATTTAACAAAGTGCTTCTTTAAGGCTGCAGTCAGTCTCCCCGAAGCTCTCTTCAGATAATTGTTCCAGCTCCACAATAGGCTGATTTCTATGAGCAGCAATCTGGAAAAAAAACAAACAATATTAATTACTTTTTCTTTTAGTATAAGCTGCAGTCTGGGGGGAACTTTACTTTCTCTACATGGAGCAGATGTATTTATAATTAAAGGTCTGATATCAAACACCAGCCTATCATGTGTGTTACACTTGTAAGCACAAAGAAATGGAGAAATTTCAGGAGAGATTACATTTTTTCTTTATTTGCTGAAGTTTAGCTTGAGGTGCTTGAGAGGAGAGTGATTGGCTCTTGGGTGGTTGGTTCTTTTTTTCCTCCCTCCTTCCTAGTGAGCAGGACAGAAGGCTCAGCAGGTGATGGGAAGGCCAGCGATGCGGTCAGGTGTGTCAGCGTGTGGCCAAGCGAGGTTTGGCGGAGAACTGGCTGCAGGAATGACGGAGTGTAACCGGGAGACCCGAGGACGAGTGACAGGCCGCCGACAAGAGCCTGCAGAGAAGGATAAGAGAGAGGATGCCTTGTCGGGCTCCTGGAGGGGTGAAGTATGCTTCACCTCTCCGTTCAGCTAATGCATGCAGACCTGTGGTTTGGTCATTACTATTCTGGAAGGCTATTTGGTAACTGCGCTGTCTGCATCCGGGCACCCGCCCCTCTACCTGGCTGCACCTTCCAGGCAGGGCTCAGAGGAGCAGGAGGACTGCACCACCCTGATAGGCCCTGGACTGCAAAAGGCTTTTAGCTTGGACTCGTTTTACACCCGTTTTTAATAAACTGCATACAAGTACAGTCCATTTACCAATATAAATTGGTGTTGTCAGCAGGATTGTTTTACTGAGTTGAGCAGCTGTCATTTCATGTCAGAGGACCAGGCACCAGCTATGGGGAGCCCCTGGGTGATACATTTTTAGTAGGTCTGAAGATAACCTTGGGGGAATGGAGGTCACATACAGTAGAGACAATGCTGAGTTTTTTAGCCACTCGAAGACCCCCAGAAGGAAGACTTTGTGCTGGGTTTACTAGAGGGGGAGGCTAAACGGGAGATGTAGGGCTTTGGAAAGACAGGACAGAATACTCCAAAGAAAATATCTGATGTCTTGTCTGAACTTAATAGTGAAAGCTCACCTGCCTCCGCCCTGAGGGCCCGGTTTTTCAGTTGTCTGCAAGAACCTAATCAGTCTCTTAGGTGTTTTCCCTGCATTTACGTTGGAATAAACTTTGGAATAATTACCTCCGCCAAGGTGTGGAGGTAATGTTTTGGACAGTGTATGTTTGTTTATCTGTCTCTTAGCAACATAAGTCAAAAAGTAAGGTATCAATTTGGATGAAATTATCAAGAAATCTCCAAAATGGTATAAAGAACAACTGATTAGATTTTGGGGACGCTGTGGATCACCATGTGTCCAGGAACATTTTTAAAGGATTTTTTACTATGGAGAGATGAGGATCATTTTGCCTTTACAGCTTCTAACCCAATAAATAATGCCCAGAATCATTGGCAAAAGAATAAAAATTACAACATGACATCACGGTAAACGTTATAATCCAACATTGTTTAACCCGGATCATGTTGATATTCTGGATCTGGTATTTAGGGGGTACAGGGTGGGCTGTTTGGCCTTTTGGGGTTTTTCTTAGGTGACTAGCCCGATGGCTTGGTGAAGGTCTGCACTTTCTGAGTGCTTCTAGTTGGTATAGAAAAAAGATGGATGGACTACCCCTTTATTAGCTTTTGGTAGATCATCAACACTTACAGAGTAGCCATGTTTACATGGACACAAGTATTCAGATTACAAGCCTGATTGGAATAAAATGCTTCATGTAAACATTCCAGTTGATTCTGATCCGATCACGCTCATTCGGATCAAAATGTTTATTCCCATGGAGATGAGTGGGTTCAGATCAGGTTGCATGAAAATAAGTTTTAATATGATCCTCACTGCGCGTGCCCGTTACATCAGCCGTGCCTCATCGTAACGTAATCCCTCTCATTACATCACAGCTCGTATTGCACTGCTCACTTTACTCGATGAAGTTTATCTTACAAAAAAGAAAGAAAGTTACAAGTTTTCTTTTTTCTTTTCTAAATTTAATTATTAAAGGGGGAGACGCACCCTCAGTGGTGTCTGAAATCACTGTTTCCTCTTCTGTTGTTTCCAGAAAGTCAGACAAGCGAAACAACTCTGCACGTCACAATGATTTATTCTGTTAAACACTTGATGCAAACATGTGATGCATGTAAATGCACGTCAGCACTTAAATACCTTTTACAGGCTCGTGGAAAAAGTTCAGGTCTGATGGAGCGAAGAAACTTTGCACATGTCAACATGACATACGTGTTTTCAAATTCACCATTTACACACATAGAAAATGAAGATGCATCACACAAAGCTGCATGCTGGGAAAGGAACACCAGTTCCTAAAGAATAAAGAATCCTTTCTCATGCATCACCCCAGTTTCAGCCTTTGTTTCCCAGTTTGATTTTCTTTAACTTGGCAAACAGATAAAGAGCATAAAAAAAAGAGACGGAGGGTAAAAAGGTGAAAGAAGATGGACCTTTTTATGAGCAACTGAACGCACCACTGAATACAAAATATGCTAATTAAGAAGCCTGTATTGTAAAAACTCGTCCCGCAGCAAGATCTGACCTGCTTTTTGGGAGAGCGTTGGCAATATTATTATCACAGTACATTCTAAAAAAGTCACTATTATTGATAGAATAATGTGGGTTAATACCTAACGTATTAAAAATGTGCTATTTTTAAAATGCATTGGCCAGATATAAGAAACACTTGGTTATGGACTGGACTGGAAAAGTGAGACAATTTGAGCCTAAAAACGCCCTTCCTGAAGCTACAGTTCAACACATGCATTTGCATGTTTTGCCTAATCACACTTGATTGTCCAAATGTTCCAGAAAGACGACAGAAAAAGTCACAAATGCAGCATTTCTGTGTTACCTTTGTTCAGCAGATCTGGGAATATGACGGGGGAATTTTGCCCCTGACGACTCTGCTGAAACACAGACTGAATCAAAGCTAAAGAGAAATAATTACATCAGACCGTTTAGTGAAAAGAACAAAGGCTGGATGAGCTGAAAGTGGGCAGATGCATGTAAAGTCTGAAAACAATCTCCGTTTAAACTCCGAGCCGATCGAGGGAAGGGTCGGGGTTGTTTGGTAAATAGCACTGCAGTAATGTGATGGAGGCGATGATAAAGGAGGAAAAAAACAAGCTTATTATCAACCAAAAGCTGCACGGCGGCAGCGTGCAGGCTGCTATAATGATCAGGACGGATTTAGTCAGAGATCTGAAATCAAAGGGCAGCACCTTCATCTGTTTACACCGTTCAGGGCTCCTGGGGAGGCAAGATGGAAACAAATGAGCAGTTTTCAGTTTAAAATGAGTTTACAAAGCAGTCGAATCTCCCATGATATCTGGCATTTTTTACTATATTGCTTAAAATCCTCTTCACACCCCGATTGCAACCAATTAGTTAGATACTCTAACACAAAAATAGAATATTTTAGTCTCCTGTGGAACGGACAGGACTGAAAAAACACCATCCAATCATTTCAACCGGCCCGTTCTAAAAGATTGGATAGTGATGTATCAAAATACCGTACACACTTAAACGTAAGGGACATTGTGGCAGAAAAAAAAAGTTTTTTTTAGAAGGCTACTGAAAGAGAAGGACTAAATTAGATTATAACTACAAATATTCAAGACATAAAGTTCTTTAAATCATGTCATGCTCACTCTGAAACTCGGTGAAGATGCATCTCCTCCAGACCGACTCCTAATACAGACATGTGGTTTATTGTTATCATTCTTAAATCCAGCAGGTTAACTGGGTGAACTAACTTCCTCCCAGTGTCTGCAGTCTCCATCTGCTCACCCACCAGGGTTGCCAGATCTTGCGAGAGAAACAAGCAACCAGCCCGATGAAAACAAGCCAAAAAGAACAAGAAGCGACATGAATAAATGTTTGTAGCTTAGGCCATTCGTCTGTACTAAACAGAGACAAAAATGTAGAAGCATGTTGCAGGGAGCTGCAGTAAAGCCATATTCTCTCCTTACTGTCATTGGAATAGATTTAAATTGATTTATCACTTAACGTACAGAGTTTCTTTCTGCACTGAAGCTTGACGGTTTCTCCTCATTTGCAAGTTGTCTTCGAATAAAAGTCTCTGTTAAATGTCTAAATGTAAGTTCAACAGCCATACTGGAAAATATAAACGACTGCAAGATAGCTACGTAGCTACAGACGGTAATCATTATCTTCGTTTGCTGTTTACTTTCCTCTCTGTGGAACTGTGGAGTTGTCATTTTCTCCAATTCTCTGACAAAAGTGATGATTTTCTCCGGAAGTGAGCAGCACTCGCTCCTCAGCTTTAACTGCTCCCACAAACGGTCTGGTCCAGGACTCGGTCTCAGATGTGACCGAACCAGAGGAATGGAGCCATTCCTCTGACTGAGGCTGACTGGAGCTTTAAAAACAGCCAGACAAAGGAAAGTTACACTTTTCAGGACCGTGAATCCACAACAGAGGTTTGCAGATCAGCCACGTGTGATTACAGTTTATCAGAATCAACTAATTCTCCTTTAACACTTGTGAAACTTTAATTGTTTCAAGGTTTTTAAAAAAAGACCTTTTATTGAACTATTTTTAATCAGAATTGTGAACGTTGTCCCATTCTAGCTGTTTCTTTCCTGGATCATTGCTGGTTTCATGATGCTTCAAATGTTTTCTGTTTGGAAGCCATGCTGTTGTGATGGATGCAGTATGTGGTTCAGCATTGTCTTGCTGAAGTCTGCAAGGCCTTCCCTGAAAGAGACGTTGCCCTGATGGGAGCAGATGTTGCTCTAAAACCTCCATGTACTGTTCAGCATTGATGGAGCTTCACAGATGTGGAAGCTGCCCGCACCATAGGCACTAATGCCCCCCCAAACCCTCTCCTCTTTAGTCTGCAGGACACGCCGTCCATGTTTTCCAGAAAGAATTCCACATTTTCATCCAGTTCTCCACTTTGCCTTACAGCATTTTATAAAAGCTTTGGTCCCGAGAAGACGGCGGTGTTTCTGGATCCTGTTCACATCTGGCTTCTTCTCTACGTGATAGAGCTTTAACCTGCATGTGGATTTCAGGCTGAACTGTGTTCACAGACAGAGATTTCTGGAAGTCTTCCTGAGTCCATGCAGTGGTTTCCAGAAGAGAATCATGTCTGCTTTTAATGCAGTGCTGCCTGAGGACCCCAAGATCATGAGCATCCAGTTTACACCTTCAACCTTATCTCATGCACACGGAGATTCCTCTTGATAATTTTGATATTATACTCTGCAGATGGTGATGTTGAAGAACATTTTTCTGAAATTGTTCCGCAATCTTTCGGTCCAATTTGTCTCAGATTGGTGAACCTCTGTCTATCTTTCCATCTGAGAGACTCTGCCTCTCTGATATGCTCCTTTTTATACCCAGTCATGTATCAGACCTCTTGCCAATTAAATTGTCTAATGCTCCTTTAAGTTGTTTTTATTTGTACCAATGACTTCCAGCCTTTTGTTGCACCTGTTCCAAACTTTTACAGACGTGTCTCCGCCATCAGATTCAAAATGAGCTCATATTTTCCATGAAATGGTGAAATGTGTATGTTGTTTATGTTCCATTGGTGATAAAATATGGGTCATGGGTAGATTTTGAAATGATTGCATTCTGTTTTTATTTACATTTTACACAGCCCTTTGGACTGGCCTTGTAAAATAACATGAATTTAATTTGCCGTAACAAACGTCTCATCTCCAGATTTGTGTGTTTTCTTTCAGGTCAACGAGAATGAGAGATTGTGGGGCGACGAGGGAGACTCCACTCTTCCCTCTCCGGGCCTTTCGGACCACGGGGCCGAGCCCATCTGCCTCTCCCTCCCGCTCGTCGTTGGCTGGCTGCTCCTGGTGGTGCTCTCCCACCCATAAAGACGCCTCCATCCCTCGGCGTTTACGGACAAAGTTCCAGATCCAGACAGGGAGGGGAGGGTTGGGGCGCGAGAGAGAAACAACCATTTCTGCGTGTCAAACAAAGGTCAGGGGAAAGGTTCGGCTCTGTCCTGCCCCACACTCCCCTCTCCCTTTCCGTCACAAAAATCACACTTTATCTCTTTTTGTGGATCATGACTCTGAGCTGATGTGTTGCGAAGCCCACGGCCTTCAGGGGAAGCAACAAGAGAGGGTGCCAACGTCACACCATCCGGTAAGCGGAGGAAAACAGGAAATACTCACATCATTCCCTGCTTCACACCTGCCCAGTCACAAACTTTTACACACAACACACACTCGGACTTCTCTCATCTGATAACAACGTCCAGTCTGCAGTGGAAAGAGCCGGTGGGTTCAGAAAGTGTACAGCTAAGAGACACTGAAGATGCAGTGAAGGAAGACTCTAAAAAAAAATATATCTATATATATATATATAAACATATATATAAAATAAATAAATGACTTTTTTTCCTCTTTGGTTCTCGAACATTCCTCGATGTAAAAGAAAAAAAAATTTAATGTTAAGACTTTTTCTCGCAGATGAAGTGTTACACGAGATTTAAGGTGAGACGTGCGTGTTCGTCCACATGCAGCACTCCGCCCATCCAGCTCTGCTCTTTGTTTCGATGCCACATTTTCTATTTTAATTAACTGTTACCTGAAATGTTAGGTGGAAGCACACGTTCTAATCGAGTGGAATCACAGTGAAATTCTTTGACTGTTTGTTGTTGTGTGTTACGTTGAAGGTATGAAGAGTTTGTTTCCTAAACCAAGAACTCATTTTAGAAAAGTCCAAATTTACCCTTCACTCGAGGTTTAAAAAGATCTGTAATGGTGTTTCATGTTGTCAGAGAAGGAGCTACAAAATGATTATCCTTTAATGTCCTGCTTTTTTTAAAGCTATGAATCATTTGGTATGAGTAGATGTCTCTTCTTGTAAATTTTGAATACCTCACTTTGGAAGGGAACTCTTCATATATTCATTCATTAAGCTTTAAGTCAAAGACTTTGGGTCTATTCCTCATCAGAACTGTAAAAAGGAAAAAAAAAAACACAAAAAAAACAATCATGGGATTTTGGTGAAGCAGCAAGAGATTGAGACAAGTTTATATTTTTTAAATGTATATTTGGACTTTGTTGCAAAGAAAATTGAAATCCAGGAACGAGTTTGTGACCAATCATGAGTTGAACGTTACGGGAGAAGCGGTGGGATAGAGATGACGGGAATGCAGAACGGGACGCATCTACCTTTTTACGAGGTGGAAGTAGTGACCCGTGTTGCCCTGCTACCCGCTGGGACCCCCCCCTGCTCGTCGTGGGACTTGGAAGTATTTACTGTTATGTAAAAGCAGAGCTCTGCCTGATGGAGCGGACATGTCTGTTTAACGTGTTTCAGAGTTAAATGTACCGATGGGGGTTTGGGACAATTTTCAGTACTGCCACTGAATTCAATTTGTTCCACTACATTTTTAAATGATGCAACATATGTTGATTTTAACTGAAAGAAAAATGCATGGCCTCCAGCTGGATGTAGGCCTGAACAATCAATTTGGAACCAGTACAATAAAAAGCAGAAAATCTTGACACATTATATCCGCACAAGAGCTTCATTTTACAAGTTTGACAAGAAAGTGATGCCCATGTTATTTTAAAATGAAGACCTATAAGTAAATCAATGTGTAAACAACTGTCTTAAAGGGCCAGTTAACTCATAGGCTGAATATCTTTATAGTATCTGGTCAGCTTTTGGTTTTATTTTCCCTCATATCAGAAGGAACATAGTGTGATATTTGCCGGTGCAGCAATCAGCCGACATTTACCATAAACTTCACTATGATGTTACTTTTTACTCCAAAGCAACCATCAGGATCAGGGCGCACAATATATTTAAAATTTACCTTAATGTGACACTGTTGTGCATTTATGTGAATCAAATGGACTTTTCCTGGATGTTAACGGCTGCGGGATGGGATGTGGAAGGAAACGAGAAGAACAACAATAATGTGAAAGCGGACGAACTCGTGAAAAGAACAGATGACACAGTACAAACTCAGGTACTCTGCAAGACGTGCCGGATACTTGTGCCAACAAGGAGCTCTAGAGGAATCCAGCAGCTGCTTTTTGTTGCATCATCTTGCAGTGTCGGGTTTGAGGGAGGTCAAATGCAAGGTGAAGAGGAGGAAGACCTGTGCGGAAATAAGGTTTCATGATAATAATGAAAGCGCCAGGACGAGAAAACCAAAACAGACTTGGCCCAACAAGGACACCATAGAGGAAATGACGAACAATCTGGCAATGAAAACCTGAAACCAAGCGGCATTTATACTGAGGACGACTAACGGGGAGCAGGTGAAGCAAATTAAACCAGGAGTGCTCATGAACAGGAAGTAAAACAGAATGTAATAGACAAGGGGGATGAACTACAAAATAAAACCAGGAAATGAGACCTACAGACAACCAAGAAGAGAAACTAAGGAACAGACCAGTACAAAGAATGAACATGGAGATAATCTCAAACCAGAAAACCAGGACAGAAAGTAGAAAAGGAAAATCCAAACCAAAACCCACACATAATGACAACGCCGCCATTACTGCCAGTCCTAATTATGGCAAGTCCTAATTACCTGAGGACGTGAGACAGTGTTCCTCAGTTACTGATGAGAGGATCTCATCTGGAGATCTCACAGTCATTCTGTTTTCCATATTAGTTAGACATCGATGCATCAATGATTCATCTCACAGAAACTGCTTTTAATAACTGACGATCCACACTGGAATATAAAACACTCGTCTCGTTCATTTAACAAGAGATGGTTAAAATATAGCTTCATATTTAGCATTTTCGTTTAATTTATTGCAGATCATATCGTCATAGCAACTTTCTAAAGGTTTTTTCTTTTATGTCATGAACGTCATTTGTTGACAGTTTGGGGCTGGTCACAGTTGATGTTCAGTGGATTAAAAAAAAATTTAAAAAAGAAAGCTGCAGCTGTGTAAATTCTTTAAATTCTAAGGCTTTTTTTTTCAGGACGTAAAAAGTCATCTCGTTCTTTCTAGATCTTAAATCAGGTAAACATAATCTCAGATATGGAAAAGACATTCAGGACATATTACACCATGTTATTATTTATTTTACAACAATTAAGTCAAAATGTGGAAGCAGCTTGTGGAACAAAGTCCAGCCTCACAGTTTCCAAAGAGATAATGAGAGTATCACCAGGTGCTTGTAATCAGATTATTAACTGATCGTCTGCACCTCTGTAGCAGAAGTTCTGGCAGTATTAACTTTTACAACGCTAAGGAGGAAAGACATCAGCAATGACCTTAAAGAAGCTGATATGAAAACTGTAATCATGACTTTTACAAACAATTTAAAGTCAATTATGCAACAGTGATGAAGATAATTCACAAGAGGAAAAGATTCAAGATAGTTTTCACAGGAGTGCACGTCCCAGCAAGTATACATACGTTCAGACCGCGCTGCGTTGAAAGAAATGGTCAAAATCTAAAGAGCTACATCTCAGACTCTACAGGCCTCAGTCTGCATGTTAAATGACAGTAAAGTAAAAAAAGGACTGAACATATATGGCTTGTTTAGAAGGATTGAAGGAAGTCTCTGATCTGTCCTGCTTAGGTTTGTAAAGTTACACATAAACAAACCACAAGACTTCTGGAACAATGTCCTTTGGAAAGACCAAACCAAAGTGGAGATGTTTGGTTAGCATGATTGAAGAAAGCCAAAGACACCGTAACAAAAATAGCTCATCAGACCACAGTTTGTAAGACTGAAAAGTTGTGTGTCTGAGATGGTGGTCAGCAACACTGGAGCACCTCAAGGGACTG
>JBBBVU010000021.1:22264122-22293603 GCA_037177055.1 Atherinosoma microstoma | reverse complement strand
CCATGGCTTTTTTTTTTTTGTGTGTGTGTGTGTGTGTGTGTGTGTGTGTGTGTGTGTGTGTGTGTGTGTGTGTGTGTCACAGCCTGTAAACTAACTGGAAAAAACAAGTGAAAATAAGTGGTGCATCCATACATATTTACCTCCTTTGCCATTAAGCTCTGGCGTTATGAATTACCTTAATAAGACACATCTTTAATTAAATAAGGCCCCAGAGTCTGCAACACATGCTAGACTGTCCTGTTAATGATAGATGAAAGGTTGACATGCAGTTTGTTTCTGTTTTTTAAGAATATATGTAGTGCATGTAAACCTACTTGTCTTTATAGACAACTACTCCCTAAGACCAGACACAACCATGAGACAAGAGAGTCACATTACCTTTACCAAGAATCAATGCACTGAGGTCAACTGTGATGTATAGAGCAGTGGCACTTTGGATAACCAAAGTGGTTTTAAACATAAATTAAGAAAGTTGTTTTTAGACAGATAATTGTATAAATTCTAACTTCTTGATTACTTTTGGTTTCTATCTGTTATGCTGTTTGGTTAGTTTTGTTGTCTTGTAGGTCATGGGTTTTAAGTGGTTGGAAAATGTATTAATTCAAGGTTGTTGTTTTTTTGTTATGTTGTTTGTTAGCTTTTTGTCTTTTTGTAATTCAAGGGTTTTAGGTGATTGTTTAGGTGAAATGTTGTAATAATTCTAGGTTTTTATTTTTATTCCTTTTTATCCATAGTATGTTGTTGTCTCAGACCCCAGGAAGAATAGCCCTTGCTCCTATAATGGACTGATGATTAATGGGGATCCTATTAAAGAAACAAATAGAAACCACCAAACAACTGCCACCACTATCAGGTCAAACCAAGGAAAAGACCACTGAGCACCATTAAAAGCATTCTCTCAAATTGGAAAGAATACAGTACCACCAAAACTGTGACTGAGCGAAGAGGGCATTAATCAGAGGTGTAAAAACCCAGCTTCCACCAAAGGATCCTGCTCAATAAAGGTTGGGAATTATTTCTTTATTTTTTTGCTTTTCCACAGGAAAAACTGGGATGGTACCACAATATCCTATCTGAGTCATCTTAATTTTTCTGGGACCCTTCCATTGGGGTCCCACTAGGGGAGTGGTAGCCTAGTGGTTACAGAGGTGGGTTTGAGTCTGGAGGACCTGGGTTAAAATCCACTGTGGGTTCCTGAACAAGGCCCACCACAAGAAAGACCAACTTTACCCAGTCTTGAGGTTTCTGTCTTTGGTATTCAAAGCTAATCTGTCCAGTATGAGCAGCTGGAGAGGCAGCGAGATGTCTGACATGTTGCAGTACGTCGTGTCCTACATCACTTCCTCTCTTTGGTCCGCAGGATGGACACTGTCAGCAAACAGCTCCAAGATTCACTTGCAAGTGAATCAAGACCCCCGGTTTTTCAAGCGGACCCGAGTTTGCTTCTTTGGTCTACACCAGAGTGTGAATGCATGTTCACACCGCTCCAAACGGACCGGGCTAGCCGTGGAAGCAGACAAAGGTTTGTTTAAAGTGTGAATTTGCCTTAAACTTGAACATTTCAGTCATTAAGGAAACGGATGTCGGGCACAAACCCAACACCTTTCTGACGCTGTGGGGGCGTGCTGAGAATGCTTTTTCCCAATAAAAGTGAAAAATGATAAGCTAAAGATGTGACAGTCTTGCTTAAAATAGATGAAGACCTGATGCTGAAATCGGAACTTTTTTGTCTCCCTCGCCAGTGTCCACCGGAACACTGCTGCAAAAAATATCTGTAACCACGTGGAAGACGTGACTGACCACGCAAGCACCTGAGGCAAAGTCCCTGCAGAAAAATGACAAATCAGACTGGGAATTAAATGGAAGGAGAATATGGAAGCCTATTTTTAAGAAGTAGTGCAGCATGATAATAGGTATTATTTACCTTCCTACAATGTAATGTAGACTGATTTCATGCACATGCCTGGTAAGCTTTGGCACAGCAAACCCAAAAAGTAGAACGTATCGGACGAGAAAGCTTATTTGCATTTTGCAACCTACAAGAAGACTCTGACCTCATAGTTGACCAGAACTGTGATAGCGCTTCTTTAACATTGTCCAAAAGACTGTCAATTGAATTTGGAATATTTTTTTGTAACAAGAATTTATTTTCTTTTAGCAATTTTCCCCTTTAATAAAGCATTAAAGGCTTCAACAAAGCCCCTGATGAAACAGCATTTGAAAACCACTTACTGCGGAGGAAGTACAATGCTGGAGAGAGTTCATAAAGAGCCTTCACATCAAACAATAAGCCAAACATAAACCAAATCCGTCATGACAAGCAAAACTACAAGCAGAAGCTATAAATGGAAATAGTGGGATGCGTAATAGTAGAACAATGACACCCATGAAGTATGAATGAATTCAAAAACAAAAGCAGAGTTGCCTTGTTAACATAAACCCAAATCTAAAAAAAAAAAAAAAAGACCGGAGCACCGATGTGCTCCTTCTCAGTTCTTTAAACTTTGCTGCATCAAACAAAAGAGGACGTAAATGAGCGACTGAGTCCTGACTTGTCGGGACAATAATATCTGCAGCATTTTACAGCCAGAATATGTGGTCTTGTCAGAGTGATGAGTGCAGAGCATGCAGCACCACAACACTAAGCACTTCTCCAAATTACACTGATGCAAGATTTGGTTAGCCTTTGATTGATATATCAATCTACACTAAACCCCATTAAACACTAATCACATCTGTTACTTTCTGCCCAACCAAAAGCAAACACTCCCTCCGAGTCCGATAATGAACTTAAGACAAACTCATAATAAACTTAGAAAACTTCCGTCTCCTGGCAGAATCCGCTTCATTCATACTGATGAAGCGTGTGGCAGCATCACAGTCTGGATCTGTGTGGTAAACAGCATGCAGAAGAAGAAGGAATCTGCATGCAGACAACATCTTTTTTCATAAGCACAGCTCCGTGAACAGCACAAAGCAGCAGAATTGATTTACTGGATAAAGAGCAGATGGAGGAGCATCTGAATGTTGTGGTAAACAAACTTTATAGATTCACTCCACCTCCCTCACCTCTCTGCAAACAGCTCGGTCTCTTGTCTAACATACAGGTAACCTGTGATTAAACAGCGACATTTGGTTGAAATCCTGAACTTTCATCACAAAGCTTTTCTAACTGTACAAAAGAGAGCGGTTCACAATCGATGGGCTCATTCAAGGGCAAGTCTTCTTATGTACTGTTAAAACTACAAGCATAATTTAAATCAAATTGAGTTTTTAGAACAAAAAAAAACAAAAAAAAAAAACCATCAAATCAGACCATAGATCTAATATGATCTCAGTTCCTTTCCATAAACTGGAGTCTATTTTTACTACTATGGGCAGTCGGCCTCTTCTCAAACCTCTGGACTGCCCCCTTCAGGTTCAAGGAGGCAGCAGAATCTGAGGAGTCACCGTCCTGGAAGGACTCCTACGGAGCACATTGTACATTTCCCACAAATCTCATTATGCCGTGTTGTGAGTAGGCAGCTGCTGTACAGCAAACACTCGGCACTCCAAAGATAACCAGACGCCAGCGGAGTTACAGTACTAGTCGCCTACTTCTTAAATTGGCTCTTGGTTTTCTGCAGGGCAGTTCATGCACGTGTGTGTGTGCGTGTAAAAGGAAGCAATATTTTACTACGGCGTAGCAAGCTGCATATGTAAACCTTATTAGAAGAGTGTACAGAGATGGTGGCACAGTCAAATTGACTCCTCATTTAATTTCAGTTACATCGATTATGTTGAAAGCTGAAGTTTTAACATCCCACAATTTAATCAGTTAGGCTTACATTTGCATTCATTAGGGCTGCTGTTTCCAGCCATCTGCTGGGTGCACGCATCAGCCCAACATTCACTCGCCTTTTTTTTGCCTCCTTGTGGGAAGCTGCTAAAACGCTCCATGATCCTCACCTTCAACATGTATTTATTTTATTTCTTGGTGCTGGACGGTAACACACAGCACAGTTACTGGAGCTTTTTTTCCCCTGGCAACAGCTGGCTGCTAGGGTTAGAAACAATGCTAATAAGGAAAGGGAGGCAGAAGAGGAAAATTGCAAGCTTGAAAATAGCAAACGGTCTGCAGGAAAGACTTGTGTTATAATTGTATTTGGTCACTCTGAGACGTGTCAGGTGTGAAAACATGGATGTAGAATGTTCTACAGCAGCCGTTTGCTGCGGCTTTAAAGCAAATCAGTGAACTTGTGCATGCTTGTATTCGCTCTTGCACATTCACGCTTCGCTCAAGCCGTCTGAGGGAATTGTGTTTGAGGATTGTCAAAGTGAGCAGCAGTGTGCCAAAGAGATTGAGTGCGTCAGCGGAGCATGCATAGTGAGGAGGGAAATAAAAGGGAAATAAAAAAGAGCATATAGGAGAGAGAGAGAAGACTAAAGAGAAAGCAGAAAGGAAGTTGAAGAGGGACAAAAGATGTGAACATGGTAAACAAGAAGAAGGGGAAAAAAAAAAAAGCTTGGGAGAGCCAAGAGAAAGAAATGAAAGGGGAGAAACACAAAGACGTTCAAAGTGTTCACCCCAAGCTGGGAAGAGGGGGATTGACTACATTCGCCTGGGTGCAGCCAACACACACACTCGCACACAGATAAACACAAACACACACACGGTGTGTCCTGTCGCACGTGGACGGACACACACGACACATCTCGGCTCTGAATCAAGGCGTTTATTTATTGATGCGTCTGTTTAAAAATGCTGTCAGTGGGAGAGCTCTCAATCATCCTGCAGAAGCACTGAAAGAAAACTGCAGAGTGAGAAATACAGAGGGGAGGGAGGGAGGGAGGGAGGTGTAGAAAGGGTGGAGGTTATTTCTTCATCTCTGAAGCAACGTTAGCTACTTGCTGCTTCTCTCTGGCTCCATCGTGCCATCTCTCTGGCAGTGAGGTGGGGGGTAGAGGATGCATGCCGTGAATACCGACACAGGAGAAGACTTTGATCCCTCCCTCCCTCCATCTTTGTTTCCCTCTCTCTCTTACACACTATCCAACTCTTCCTCTTCCTCACTGCCAGCCTCCTGCTGTGCATGCTATAAGCATCTCTCTGTCCACCCCCCCCCCCCTCCCCTACTCCCATTACAAGTTCCCCTTTCTTCTGTACAAACTGAAGACGTCACAAGGACTGCGCAGCTTCATCTGCAGCTCTAATGAATACTCCATCAAAGAGAAGCGCCCCATCAAAAAGATAAAGAGATAGAGAGGAATACAGGAATGTACAACAAAAGACACTTCACTGAGACGTCAAAGGAAAACAGAAATGGTCAGAAATTTAAAAAGAAAAAAACGGTTAAATGAATAATTTTAGTGAGATTCGCTGAAAGGCAGAGATCACATAGAGCGTCTGTTAGAGGCAGCTTGTTTAAATTTGAAACTGATCTGTTGAAAACGATGCTTAATTGTGACGTCTGGGTGACGACGTGAGACGTAACGACCAAAACTTTCCGTGTAGATATGAAAAGATTACTAATGCATCCAATTCCTTACAAGAGAAAAGTTTTGTTTGCAACATTATAAATTAGGTTTGCTGATGTGTTGATGCAGAGGACGCGTTTAAAGTCTTCTGGATTGTGACAGCTTGGTAAATCCAGTCCGACGCCAGCTCTCTTCTACCTGCTGGTTAGGGTTAGCCTAACCCTAACCCCATGCCTTTCATACGGTGGCTGACAGGTTCAAAAGCTCTTCATATACAAAAACAAAAACATACTTGATGTAGTTTCTATCCCTGCGCTCATGTTGCTCAAACTTCCCCCCAGTAGGGCTGGGCAGATCGATCCAAATATCGATAGTATTGATATCAAGGCCAGTATCTGTATTGATTGATACCAGCGTAATGACATCGATACCTTTCTTGTAGAGTACTTTGGGGGCCAAAAGCCTCATAATTTGAATGAGAGCCAAATGAAGAATAGGTTTTGCTTTTGTTCGGCTAATTTGCAATGTTGACTATTTTTCAAAAACAACTGTGTTAAATAAATGAGAATAACATAATTATCTTATTTTGTAACATTTATTTTGTTCACAAACAAAAATACTAAAATTTAAATTTCAAATTGAACTGCTGTTCAGTTTGTTAATAAATATTTTATTTGATAAAAATCTTTAAACTGTGTTTTATTACAAGTTTAATTAAAGGCAAAAATCAATAAATTATTGTAAAATTTCAAGTAAAAAAGTATCAGAATCAGCGATACTTGACCTGGATTTACATGGTATCGGATTGATACCAAAATTTGCAGTATCACCCAGCCCTACCCACCAGTACCTCTGTTCTTCTCACCGTTGTCTGTCTCTCGGGTAAAGTATCACTGCTGCCCCTAGAGGCCCAGAGCACTTCCATTGTGATGAATATGCAGCATTTTCTTCTTGCAGTTCTCGTTTATGCAGCACTCCTCTGTATTGCAACGCTTTCCTGTATTTGCAGCTTTTCCCGGTAGCATTTCTGTTCATATATGCAGCATGTTTTTGTATATGAAGCGCGTTTGCACTTGTCGGCCGCCGTACGTAGAAAACAGCTAAATCAGACAAACAACTATTTCAAACATATTCACAAAGCTTTAACATTGGTCACTGAGCTCCACCTCCATACCTACAGCAAACCTTTACATCTTGTGGCAACTGCAGCAAATGAGGTCATAAAGAGCCACAGGTAGTTAAGGAGGTACATGAGTGTCAGAGCTGCATGGAGTTGATTTGCTGGTAATAGTTACACATTTCAAACTTTGCACTCAAAACAGCTTCAAATGACTCAACTCCACTCAGCCCTGCACAGAAAAGCTTTCATGCATATGTAAGAGTCTTAATCACATTTGAACTCCTGTAGTCTGGCGTGGAAAGTCGGCTTCAACTGTACCGGCAACATGGATGACAGAAGTGTGGAGAGTTTAAACATGAAAAGCTGTACCAGACGGGCAGCAATTGGAAAGAAGAGCATCAAATGCATGAAAAATCAACCTGACGGATCAATGCTCCGACAGGTTGTGTAATGGTTAACTACATATGTTGCCACAAAATCCATGCACAGGTAGAAAAAGAGAGGGGGCAGAATGTATAACAGAGTGAATAAAGGAGGAGAAGAAACTAAGAAAATAAAGAAAATGAAGACATGTTTTGTTTTCCTTTTTAAAAGAAAAGCCATATAATGAGATCAAACTGAACCAAAATGTACACAGCAGCGGTTCCAGGCCTCGGATGAGCTTTGTATCAGTGCCATGATGGATGGGTGGGGGCTATATATGCTATGAGATCAAATGGGGTCACCCACAGTGCAAGAGGGCTGGGATGCCAAGAAAGCCTGCAAACTGTGAGCAATAATACACTGGCACTGATGTGAACTAATGATATACGCCATCTCTGCAGAATTAAGATTAGCAGGGTTTAGAAGTGATTTCAAATGCGGGGGGAAAAAAAGCCATGTGTTAAAACACAAACACATAAAAGAGCTTAATGACGCCACGGCAAGTTCAAAACGGATATAAACCGGGGGAGGCAGTGGAAATACGAGCCATACTACAGTAGTTTACTGCTCAGTCATTTACACTTTAATTCGGCAGAAACTTTTTTTGTTGATTAAGTTTGTGTTAGAGATGTACATACACACATGTAATCTCAGTATTCTTTCTTCTATTTACTCTGAACCAGAGCTAATATTATGACGGATTTGATCCAGAACGAAGCATAAAGTTAGTCTCTAAACACTCCTGCAGAGGTATTCGGCTCAGAGTGCAGCTACAGCTGGTGGCGAATCAACATCCCATGAGCTACAAGGCAGCTCTTGTTAGCACGGCTACGTGAAGGATACCATCACCGATTTCTTTCCTTTACATAGGGTGCATGCTTTCTGGAAGACTTTCAGCTTTTTGTGGAAGTGACCTTCAGCGCCGCTCTTCGTTTCTCCCTCACTCATCTTACGAGCGCCTCTCTCCTTACCTCTCACTTCAGGATTGATCACCTCAGAAGTAGGCCTTTTGTTCTGTGCGGCGGTGCAGCAAACGTTGACCTCAGGAGAGAGGAGGAGATGGAAGGCGCCTCTCACAGAATTTAAAACAATGCTCCAGTGAATCTGCAGGGGCCTTCCAGAGCTTTGAGGCGAGAACAAAGTTGATGTTGCTGCCCCAGTATACAGGAAGTCGATTTTTCCTACATGTCCGCTTGCCTTGGTTCATTGAATCATAATCTGCACCCATGACAATGTCAATGATTTCCTTGTTGAGGTTATTATGTGCAACCAGGATGAAGAAAATGACAAATCACCATTAAACATATTTGCAATCCTTTATCATATTTGTTAATTTTTTTTAAATACTGTAAAGCTCTGGAGGAAACTCATTTTAGGGTGCTCGGATCCATCGAGTAACCATAATCAAAGGCTGATACGTGCCTACCCGATAGAGTCAACGCAACCATTATTACAACAAGCATAGAGCAGGTGTGGCCACTGATGACCGATGATGATTTTTAGGTAACGGTTTTGTGGTGGGGGTTGCCCCATCATGTGATCAGAGCTATGACCAACAAGTATCAGACTTCATAGTCATTTTCCTAAACTTAACCACATTATCAGGTGGGAAAAAAAGTAAAAAAAAAAAAAAAAAGTGATCTAACTGATGAAGGGATTCAACCAGCTGTCTCTTGCTTGAATCGCCCAGTACCTACCGGACGTAGCTGTGAGGCATGAAAGCAGAGTAAACAAAGATGGAGATATAAAAAGAAAAAAAAACAAGAGAAGCTTGCGAAGAGATAAAACAGAATCGAGAAGTAGATGAGTGGAGCTTGGACAGAGGTTGCAGGCCTCTGAAGAGACTTGTATCAGTGCTATGATGGAGGGGCGGGGGCTGTTCAGTGTTACTAGATCAAATGGGGTCACCCACAGTGCGAAGGGGCTGGGATGCAGAGCAAGGCTGTAAACTGAGCAATAATTCCCTGGCAATGATGTGAATCATCGTTAACGAAACACATTTTAGAGCCGTTATTGTAAAACTGCTTTGTAATTGTGGGTGCACGTATCAAAGCACGTATCATGTTATTCCTACTAAAACAGGCCTTTGGCTCCTTCAAAAACACTGCCATCCCAATGGACCGGGCAGAGAAGTCTAGTTTGTAATTATTGGTGGCTGGATAATGATGCAACAAGCTACCAAATCCTATCAGATCAATTGTGTCATTCGCTGCTATAAAAACTCATCTCTTTCAAGAACAACACTTCTCCTTATGGGGCCTAGTGCAACAAGCTGACAATTGGCTCTTTAGGAGCATTGGTCGAGGTTTGTCTCTCCTTTATATTGTCGGTTTGTGTGTCCCTTCACCATGGTTGGACTTTTTGGCAGTCTCTCTCTTTGAACCTCCAAAACATGTTTTCAGCTAAGGTGGTGCAGCAAATTTCTCCTGTTGTGGTCTCTGGCAACAAATTTAGTGAAACAGTGTTTGCTATAAATAGTAGTTTGGTCCATGTCCAACCTTTTAACACCAAACGTACCTCCAGAAAAATGATACAGCTCCTTTATTCCGTGTCATCATGTTTGTTAAACTTTGACGTCTGCTTTAGTTTCACTTTCTGATCTCCATCCATTTACATCGCTCAACATTTCCAATAACACTGTTGCTCTTCTGCATGCACGTTGTGGTGCAACAGTGAAAAAGGTCCCCCCTCAGACTGTTTCCTGCTGCAGTGTTTCCCCCTATTATACATTTCAGACATTGTTTAGACTAAACTGGCATTTGCAATATAAAACACATCCATATCATAAAAAATAAAAGCAGTTTTCGGTATGAACCGGTTGTCTGCTCATCACTTTCATAGCATGTTATTGATCTTATTCTGCATTAAAGCTAAGTTAAAAGTTCCCAATTACCATTTGTAAGCCGCTGTTGTGTAAATGCATCTCTAACAGAGTGGAACATACCATACATCTAATATCTGACAGCTAATAAACCGTGCTGTTAAGAAGAGTTAAATTAAACAATGCTGCGTATCAAACTGACCATTAGATCTGCATCAACCATCCCAATTTCCAGCGTTCAGTGAAAAATCCAGACCAGTGCAGTCTTGGTATTATTCCAAGCTGTTTTTGCATGCAATCATTTTAAGGCCTCTTTACACAAAGCCGGTTTCAATTTAAATCTTATGAATTGTGCATGGTACATGGTATTGCTACTGGTTTCGAGGGGGATTTTACTGTGCAAAAGTCTTAATGTTTGAACAAAGCTTCATTAGTTTTACAGCTTTCAGCAGTATAAGCAGAGAAGTTTTCTCTTATGTGACTGGAGATGATACTGTATTCGCTGGTAATTAGCTATTATTAGCGCACATTAGCATCACGGCTTTAAGCCATTTGAAAAGAAGAGATTTTTTATGTCATGAGCCTGCTAAGAAAGAATGGGCCACACAGCAGCGGGCACGGAGAACATGGCGGGGGGTGGGCTCTACGCCACCGAGCTGCTGATGGCTGCTCTGAAGTTTGCCGCCTGGGGGATTGGCAGTGTGCGAGACGAAAGAACAGAGTAAATAAGTGTGAGGAAGCAGGAGGAGGCTGAGTAGTCAAAGCGCCAGCTGGGGTCACCTTGAGCAATCCATCTCCCACCTCCAGCTGGGAGAGACCACCGGAGAAGGAGGGGACGCAGCGAGCTTCCTCCTCCTTAATTGCACTCTGCGGAGACGGGAGACGAGATGAGGGCTCTCCCTCTCTGAACTCATCTGGTGTGGCTATGCCTACGACTGGATTGGTGGGAGGGGAGACGATCGGACATCCCTGACAGCTGAGACAAACAAGGAGTCTTCAACATTGCAGCTGAAATGAGCTTTCACTCTGGAAAAGCTGAGGCGACATTCTGGCTTCTTTGTCTTCATTAAGATGTTTGTGTTACTTATCAAACATGTTCTATGCCTTTTTATGTCCCGAGTCAACTGTGAGACGACAAACAGAATAGAATAAACTATTAAATGAAAGTAAATTATTCATCTGCATATAGCTTTATGTTTCAGGGGCAGCACGTCCCCCGGGGGAACTACACGACCTTGCTGTCAATCGGTAAAAGCTCATTTCATGTGTGTTTGTGTCTCAGAGGGAGAGGGAGGTAAAAAGGGAAAACTTCTGAGTTGTGTTTAGACTAACAAGATGAAAAATAGATATTCAAGTCATCATTTATAATTATAGAGCAGTTAATAATGTTCTGGGCACTTCTACATCACAATCCCAATATATTCCGCCCTCCCAGTGAGCCATAAAAACGATGACCATGGCCTCAAAGGTCTGCCTTCAAGGGCACAATTATTCTTACTGAGAGCGGGCACGGTTGAATCTATTTTCAAGGGCAGACAGTAGTTACACTGATCCACCTGAATGCTCAAGTAAAAAAGCTTGCAACAGGTGAGGCATTCTTCGTTTTCAAATATACAAGGAGGCCCGTCACATTAACATTTTAGTCGCAAGGCTAATGCAGTTTTATGAAGGCATAATCTTGTTTCCCCGCTTGGCCCTGCTACTTAATCCTACCACCACATTTTGAAATGGTAAGGCGCCTCTTTTCTATGGGAATAAAGTCGTATTGGTCAGCTTGTCCTTCAAACCTGATATTGGGAGCTGTTTGAGTGGCTAGATGATACTTATAACTTGATTCCCGAAAAGAAAAAGGCATAAAAGTAAGAGCATTTTCTTTCTGGGCTTTAAGTTATAATGCCAAACGGAGGAGGACAGCCAGGGTCGGGAAAAACGGGAGGAAGTGACCTGAGATGAGCAAAATAATCTAATCTTTCTTTATTATTCCACATTTAATGTGAAAAGAAACTCTCAAGCCTCTGAAAAAGCAAAATGGGGGGGGGAGTAAATGTACAATGTCAAGATTTCATCAGGAATCTTTAAACAAGTGTGACAATAAGTCAAAAGTTTACTACAGATTCAACATATCTATTTGAAGAAGTCTTTGGAAGGTTTAGGCATGAACTTCAATGGAAAAGAAAAGTGAAATAAAATGATCAATACCAAGTACTCAAACCAAACCTGCCTTTTTCTCTCACAACACAGTCACATTGACTTGTTGACTTGTAAAACACCTGCAAGTTTCTGCTCACCAGCCTTCTTCAGGGAGTCAGAAACTTTGCCCTTTAAGCAATTACTCTGAAATAACTTCTTTTCATCTGTTATTTGTCATCACCAAACTCCCATAAAGGATCCTCTCAGAACGTCTTAAGTTCAGCCACACATTGATTTCTTATGAAATCAAAACATAGCACGTAGGACTCCATCATCTTAATAACAGACAAAGAAGTGTTCAGACACCCATTTCACACAGAATCCCTTGAATAAGATTGTTGACTAAACCAGAAAGATTAGATGGATGGCGGTGATGTTTCTGTCTGGGGGGGATGTGAGGGGCAGACTGTGTGTGAATGCACCCGTTCACTGCATCGAACATTTCTCTGGTGTCTCTATCCAGTTCAGGATAACCTCCCTTTGTTTGGATTCTAACATATTGTCCTTTTGTGGCTTCATTTTTAATTAGTGTCTTGGCTAATGATGAAAACTCAGCTGCTTATTAAAATGACTGATTATCCCCTGGCTATGTTGGGGCTAAGCTAATAATATTTAACTTCAATTATGCAAAGAGATCCAGGTGAGATTGCCAGAACAGTGTAAAAATTACTTCTTGTTAACAATTTGGAAGCGTTGAATAAACCTCTTTAAGTAATGATGAGGTGCTGAGCACAGTTACAGGGAGCAGGTAACCCAGCCAGTAACAGCAATGCTCCGTCCCAAAACATGAACCCATAACATCAAACTAATGCCATGAGATACACATAAATCCAAAAATACATATAAAAAAGTCTGTGTTAGAGTAAATATCTGACCCTTCGTAGATCATATTTTGAGTTTAGAAAGTAATGGATGGTGACGAGAGAAAATCTCTGATTAAAAACTAATAGTTTCTTGCAGCTGTACACTGCAACACAGAAAAATCCCTTTACGGAGAAAAAGAAGAAACCTGGGGAATACCAGGGTAATTCATCAGTTATTGTGACAGTCTCGGTGCACATATCCAGTCATGTAAGCAACATTTTGAGTTATTTTATCATTGTTGGTAGGCTAATTTGATTTCAGGAAATGACCTGGATACTTACGGACACAACATATCAGTTTTTCTGCATGAAGTAAATGAACGTCTTTAAGTTCTGGCCATAGAATTATATTTTTTCTTTCAGTTAGCATTTTATACTCATAATAAACTAGAACATAAAGAAGCTATCAGATTTACATAATTCATTTAATTTTTTCAATCATTATATTTGTAATACAGGATGTAAAGATTAATATCCACTTATTTTCAGTAATCCTCACCTATTTTGCATACCCCAAATGGAAAGCTTATAACAGAGGAACTGTATGGCCAAAATGCTTGTGTGAGACATCATTTGAAAGCTGGCACCTTGTAGTTTCTGAAAATATGCATGAGAAGAGTGTGACTAAAACACAGCCGAAACTGAGCCGGGGGTCTCGGTTCACTTGCAAACGGACTACCCAGTGGATCAGAAAAAAAGTGGCGTAGTCTACGCCAACCGCAATAAATCATCAGGCAGAAGAAGAAAGTGATCCAGATTATTGCTTGGACTGGATGAAAAACAAAGCCAACAGGGTGTGTTCTGCACATCCCAGTAACATTTGGAACCCCAAGTCCAGAGTCCGGCGCAGGTCCAGTTTTACCAACCTGCACCCACCAGAACCGCTGACAAGATCTGACCCGTTAATATCTCCTTTTGAGATCCGGACCCGCACGGGACCCCATGATGTGTAATTTGCGACCCGACCCGCATGTTAACAAATACAACCCCCTCTCTCCCTTCATTACATTACTTTTAATTTGTTCATACATTTAATGTTATTGTGTTGTTTTGTCATAAAACACAAAAATAGGTTACTTGTTTTTTATTATTGATCAGGGGAGTACTATCGTCTAGTGAACGAGCAGTGATGTTGTCCAGGTGGTTTGGTGTGAAATATTTCGGAAATCCCCAATCGGACGGAGTCCCCGGACTATCCTGGTGCGAATGCCCCCTAACAGGGACATGCTTGATAGCAGGCATATGACCTTCTCTACATTTATTCTACATCATGTCAACCACAACTGTAAGAAATGTCAGACCTCGAGGCTTGACATGGTTAGAGCTATGGGACTTTTAGCTTGTGGTGTCACGGGCTTCTCCAAACCTCTCCAAATGGCCAAATTGTGCCAATTGCTTTTACTCAATTATAAGACCCATAAAATCACACTGAAGCATTTTGATGACCATAAAACATTTTCGCAGCATTTTTCTCACATGTCCGTACGATGATTGACTGGCAGGGCCAGTGTCCATTTTCAACTGACTATTTTAATTAATCTTTTATCAAATGATGGAAAATATACAGAATTTTAGAACATATGATGAAAAAAATGACAAACCGCTTTGAACTGAATTATATGTGAAGTTTTTTTATCCGAATGTGCCAATTTGGAAAATGTACAAATACTACAACTTTGTAAACAAAATAAAGTACAATAATGTGTAGAAATTAATTGTAAGGGGCATAAAAGTTATAAAAACTATGTACAGGTGTATAGAAATAAAGGAAAAAGTAGATTATTCAATCTGTAAAAAAATGTTTTTTAAAATAAGAGAAGACGTGTTTAGAGCGTGATGCTGTGGCTGACCTTCTTCCCCTCCCCCTCTGAACACCTCTGGGAACACATGACCTTGAAGATTTGTTGACACAGTGGGGGTGGAGGTGGACGCAGTGGGGGAAGGGGCACTTGACCGTCATCTGTTCGGCCTCAGGCTCCCAATCTGATCCACTTTCCCCTTCAGACAATTTCTTATAAAAGACCGTATAACGCACACTTTTAGCTAAATACTGACTTCAGTGGGCCTTTAGGGACATAAATAAAACTGATTGTTTAGTTTATTACCATGAAAAAACATTGTTTCATTCACACTCATCAATACAAAATGTTATCAAGACCTGCCACAAAGAGTCATACTGAATGTCAATACTGTCCCCGTCAGATGAAGCTAAAATTAGCTTCTTCAGTGGTTTATATTTTCTTCTGTGCCTCAGGCATCGTGAAAATGCCCGTCAATATAAATATATCCAGTAAATATCCGAGTAGAGTTCCTAACTGTGCGCAAGATGATCTGTAAATGTTATGCAGGGCTCTACCGTAACTATAGTTCATTCAAATTAGCCATGCTTACCCTCGTTAGAAAGCTAATTTCGTGGTCTACACGGGTCGAAAACCCTCGTGAGCTTAACCAATAGAAACAAGACTTTATGAGGCATCAAAAGATGCAAGTTTGTGTGCATTGGCATTCCAAATTGGGAGCGCTTGTTTTAATATTAGAAAAGCTGTCTCAGGGTCAAATCTAAACAGAAATTGATGAGGACACTTCTGTTTTGTAGGCAGGAAAGTGAGGAAAACAAGCATACCCAACACCAATCAAAAGAGTCAGAGGAAAACGCCTACCACAACAAAACATGTTGCATTAGCTTTGACGAGCGAATGAAAAATTTACTTTATTTGGCTATTTTCCCATAATGGAATATCTTTGTGAAAAATAGTTTGATTACTTTTAAATCGGTAGACCCTTATGGACAAAAGGAATATAAACAATTGAAGATTGCCAAATCTTTATCATGCTTTGGTGCTTGTTGTGTCCATAAAATGAACTGTGGAGACTCCAAGTTGTCTAACCATGTAAAGTTTAACCGTGGTTGTTCTTATGCACACTGCTGCGTTGATTGGATATACACATAACGGAGCGTTGGCGCCCAGATGGATTTTAAGAGGTTAAATTGAGACCGTATTAAAGCACCATAAGGGAGGCATGCAGACCCTCTCTCTCTTGGTTGAGTTGTATAACACTCCAGGTGAGAAGTGAAGAGACTCGACAATGACAGCGACAGTGCACTCGCCACGATTCTAAAATTATAATTTAACACAGAGCTTGATGGAGAAGTGCTTTGTTAAGGCGGAACAGCTGCGATGCAAAGGTGAAAAGAGCGTTTTTTTCTCCTTTCGTCCCTGCTCATGTGTGCACTGCTTTCGCATCCAGCCATCTGCTTCTGGGACTGGTGCGCATGGGTCGGGTACAGCCGTGCTGGGTAAGAGGATTTTCTGTATCATTACAGATGATTTCAGGATCTAATGTGATATAGCGCCAACGTGCAACTTAATATCTTCTTTGTATTCAGGGCTTCTGCTTATTCAGAGGGACTGTTACAAATCTCACCCACTCTGCTGCACTTACACACCCAACCATCTGCTAAAGAGCTTCTTTAATGGCACATATGCAGACTTGTGTGAAGAGAAATTCAGCAGAAGATGAGGGAGAGCCACATAACTGATGGAAAATATACAGCAGATTTGTTGCAGTACCTAGGTTTGCCACCAGGTGGAGACTCAAGACCGTTTCAGGTCTTTGAAGACAAGATAGTGGCACAAGTTTTGTAACTTCGTCCCCAAGTATCACACAATCCATTCTAGTCTGCTACGTGTCAAGCATGATGATTAACCCTTAAGCCAAAACCGCGAGAAAACGATTTGTCGTTTCTCTGCTTTAGCTAGCTGATTCGACCGTTAACCAGTTAAGATAACATATGTTTTTGGACTGGAGTACCAGGCACGTACAAGAAAAAACTGCATAGAAACCTGAGATAAGATTAAAACCAGGAACCTTCTTGCTGTGAGGAGAAAGCGCTAACCATCACACCACCAATAAGCCACAACACAGAATCTATAAATGATAACATCAGCCCTGAGGCTTGTAAAGTTACCAGGCAAATAAAGTTTGTACTGCCTAACATCATCTGAGCATTATTTGGCGAAAGCTAAAAGTGAATACACACATACCTACAATAAGCTGATGATAATGACTCTACGCACCGAATGCCTCTTGTGCTGTAAGGACTGTGAAAGCTGTGGACAGGGGCAGTGATGGCACAGGTCAGAGTGGACGGAGCGAGATGGTTCACCCGCAACGAAAATGTGGGTCAGCAATCTGCAGCGGCTAAGGGCAGACACAAGGGCACAGCTATGGGAACACTTAACATCTTTATGGCCAGATTTGATTCATTCTGACCCTGCACATCACATAGCAAGACAAGGTCCTAGAGGAGAGATGTAACAACCCAGAAATAGTCTTTCATTTCTTTACATGGCTAAATGTATCCCATGTAAATTCAATGTGTTCAGCGTGGACAAACCATGAGATGGCAAATGAATAAAATTCTCATTCACAGATATGAAATGTGAAGGACCATAGTAACTGAAATCAACCTGAACAGAATATGATATAATTCTGGGAACAGTTAAAAGATCTTCATCTGCATGGGAAGATGGATACTCATAGAGGCACGTAATTAGAGGCACATGCGTTAGAAGTGTAAACCTAGAAGTAAACAACACAAATGGCTACATAGTTATGTCCAATACCAACCCAATTCCAAACCAAAAAGTTGGGGCACGGAGTAAAATGTTGATAAAAACACAACAGTGTAAGGATGAAAACCATTCAATCTTTAGGTGAAACATTGATCATTTCATCAAAAACACCAGCTCATCTCAACACAGTTAGGATAGGGCCATGTTTACGAGTCTGTAGCATCCCCTCTTTTATGTCCAGTTTTCACAAAGCAAACTCTGCAGGACAATGGGCCTTGAGTAACGGAGCAGGGATCCCTGCACTAGTATGAAGCCACGCTATGTATTTGGCATAAACCCTGCCTATCTAGTGAGGGTCTGACTTGCCAAGGAAATGTTCTATATCGTTCCGACCCAAACCAAACCACTCAGTGGAAACCAGGCTGTAGAAACATTCTATAAACATCAGGGAAATGAGGAGACCGATTCCTGGAGTTTTAGGAGAAGAATGAGCATCGTCTTGCTGTAATACACATCGCCTTCCGTGGAAAAGATGTCTGAATGTGAGCGTGTGTTGCTTTTAAACTTTTATAACCTTTTAGAAAAGCGCCATCAATGATTAAATGATCCGATGATTCAAAGATGAGCAAACATTTTTCATAAAATATTAAAGTATCTCACATTCAACATTGTGTATGTTTTCTATTGTGAATAAATTTTTAGTTTATGAGAATCACTGATCATTGCATCGTGTTTTTGGGTGGTGATGTTGAACAGATAAAGAACACGAACACGCACAGTACTTAAAGCAAATCAAAAAAATATAACAATTAAAACATGTGAATAAGCTGTTACACAAGAGCTTTTTTGCTGACCCCATTTAGTGTTTGGAGAAACCCTCTTCACTTTGTTCCCTTTGATCATTAGTGGAAGACAGGCTTTCCCACCCCTTTTTCCTAGAAGTCCGCGCAATCACATCCACCCCCACCAGCACACAGACATAGAAAGTATAATAATCTAAATATTCATTGGCACACCTGTCTGAACAATAAGTGGCACTTTAAAAGAAAAAAAGAAAAAAGATCTCCGTTTAAAACCTGATAAATGGACACCTTAAGCTCGCAGGAATGAGAAGTTCGGTGGGATTTTTCTGAGCGCCTGATGCTTCTTTCTTTCATTGTTAAACATATTGCAGGCCGTCTCCAACAGGTACATAGAGCGGCATTCTTCTGGGAATATTTCTTAGACACTAAATCAGTTTAAGGGTAAAGCAGGGCATCATTACAGCTATAGGTATTCCAAAGCTTCAAAGCTCTATGTAGAAGATCCATACTCATGGCTCCTTTGATAAGCATGGAAGTGTGTAAATATGCACACGCAGCACCGCCACAGTGTTTCATCTTCGGTGGATTTTTTTTTTTTTTTTTTACAAATGTTGCATATTAAAGCCATCTTTGCACCAAGTGTTTGATCAAATCCCCTGCATCTGCTTCGTGTTGTCATGCTGATTGAGGGTGAGGCAGCTGTATTGATCTATTTTGATCCCATCCACAATAAAGAATTTAATATTGTTCATAACTACATTCATATTCACTAACAATTGTATTCACACAATGCACCATTACAAGGGCAACATAATACCTTCACATTTCTATCTCACACATGTTCATGTCCTTGTCGAGCTGCAAGGCTGCTGCACTCTCGCCAGACTGCAGCTGACTCCATGACAACTTCTACTCCAACAGCGGCTGCCCACATATTTGGAGTGTGCATGCGGTAGTGCCAGCTCTTCTTCCTCTCTGCCTGCAGCAGGAATATGCAGCCTGAAGTTAAGTTGGTCACTTTTTAGAAAAAGTTTAAAGACACAAAATGTCTTGGGAACAACTATCCTCAGGTCTATGAGATCGATGACAATTACATTTTTAATATAAAATGTTCACTGTTTCTGCACATAATCTGGTCCAGTATTTCCCAACCTTTTGTCCTTTAAGACACCCTGAAGGCACATTTATGTTCTACACTAAAGACGGATGCAGAGCATCTTTAGTTTCAGGGCTCTTGCAGATGCGTAGTGTCATGTCAATGTGCTCATTGAACTATGATCAGACTGACTGTGATGGGAGAAACTCCCAAGTAGTACTAGAGCATGAACAGTCCAGCGTGTCCTTTCCTCTAGAATATCTAATGTGTTGATCAAATGTTATGAGTACAGTCAACAGTTTGACATGGATAACATCTGCAGAACGGATAAAGACGTCATGAGGAAGGCATATAATATCTGCAAGGCAGCTTAGTAACATATATCTAGCTGTAACAACAGCAGAGGAGTCCTGCTAGAAGCTTCAGATCCAGTGAACAGTACTTGAGTAATTATTCACAGATTCATAGGTTGATGCTTCACTGTTCTTTCAAAGCTCATTTCTGTAATTTCTCACCTTTTTGAAAACAATGTCCTGTTTTCCACCTCACCGCCTCACTGTTTCTCACGCAGATTTCCAAAGCAACTTTTCCACTAAGACAACCTGCTAGAAACAGTTTTAGATGAAGAACTGTTTGTGTGTTATGAAACTGAGCAGTTTTCAACATTTCTTGTGCGGCTGTAGACTGAAACTTGAAACCTGCTTTTTGGTGCTCCTTCACAGGCTAATTTCACAGGTTAATATGCTCAAATAAAGCAAGTGACAGGCCTTACGTCAGAGAGCGGGGATTTCACAGCAGCCTGTCTTGTTAAGGTCTTAGATCTTCCCTCTGATCTGCGTCTATTCTTCAGAAACTTTTATGTGTGGAGGGTAAGCGTCCTCTCGCACAATCATCAAAGAGAAAAGTCAAACGGAGGCCTATGTTCCTGGCAGGAGAATGTGTGTGTGTTCAGTGGGAAGATTCCTTAATGGGCTCTTCTTCTGCACATCACTGTATTACCTCCCCCCCCCTTTAGCTATGTAACGTTTGATTAGGGAAAAAACTAAGAGCAAAGTTCAGTTTACACATCACAGACCATTGAGCAGCCTTTTACTCGTTTTATGGCACAATAGGTGATTTCTCTTTCCTTTTTTTAAAAACATGAGCTTGAGCCATGAAACTGTGGTTGCTATTCATATTTATAGTAGAGGAAAGGCAGTGATGGCGAGGTGTTTGCAGGAGGAGGGAGGCGACGAGGGCAGCTTAATGGGGTAATAAATATGTGAAGGTATCATGAGACATTCATGCACTTTCTCCCTCGCCCTCCTTCCCTCTCTCCTCCCTAATGTGGCGAATCCATAACACAGTTAATCATGCAGCAACGCCAACAATCATCAGGGACGTTATTACATTTCTGTCAATACCTCAGGGCGCAATACACGACTAATATATGTCAAGTTATGTGTGAGTTATTTCCGTGTTAGCGTTGCGGTGGATGTTGGATGCATTCGTATTCTGTCATGATGAGGATATTTTTGTGGACGTACAGGAAGGAGGGAGGGTCAGCAGGGGAATACGACGATATGACATCCCAGTCAGGCGCCTTTGTAAAATCTGTACAAACGTCTCAACCTTTTACAGGTGCCGTGGTAAAAAATCCTGCTTGTTCACAGTCACATTCAGGCTTAAAATCTCTTCTACAATCAAATTAAATGAGAAGTTGTGTTCCCGAGGCAACGACAGTGAATGTTAAAGTGGTGCCATTGTTACAGTGGTTTGCATCATGATAGTTTAACCCCCGTCACTAGTTGCTTCTGTTGGATCTCTGCTTTAATTAGCTAGCTTTCTCATCTATATTCAGAAGGAGAAAAAAAAAATTGCCGGTATCATTTCTGAGTGTCACAGGCCGCCATAAGCCGGGGCCTGAAACCTTTCCGCGCTGCTGCGACTGTCGGCTGCTGATAAGAGGAAGCTACACTTCTCATTTCAGGACTTAGTCTCTCCGAAGGTAAACAGCGCAAATACAAACAGATCATAGAAAAGTCAATTCTCTCCACTCTGACCAACAGCCACCTGCTGTACTACAATGTTGCAGCAGGAATAATGAATTTGCACCGACAGCGCTGAGCTTAAGCTGCAGTGGGGCTTATTCTGACTAAAAGGCCAGTGTCTTCTACGACATGAAATCACTGCTGTGGTCGGGTCTGTCTAAAGCCATCTGGCAGCTCCATCTTCCTTCAAAGGGACTGTCACATCTCAAAGGAAGGCTTTGATTAAGACTTAGACAGCACAGAGAAATGCATACACACACACACACACACACACATATAGGCAAACAGATTCATGGCAAACACAAATGTGAGGAAACACACATCTGAATAAATAAGCTACATGGAGCATGAACAAGCTAATTCCACTTCATTACTTCATTATCAAAGGTTTACTAGAATTCAGCCATTGTTCATGTAATTTATAGACCCATATCGCTAGATGATACAAGACATAAAATTAAGACACTAGATGACTTCTTAGCAGTGATGGGTAATAATGAGTCACTTAATGGGAAGGAATGGTAGTTTATGCAACTGTTCTCAAAATATGTGACAATGTGTTAATACCACCACAAAATGACATCAAGATGCCAAGTTTTTTCTCACCTGCCAGGCAACGCCAATAGAACAACGCTTCATTATCTGCTCGGCTCTGGTACAAAACGTGTACTGTGAGATTTGATGCTAAAGAAAATCTGCCCAAAAGTTCTCTGTTGATCCCTTTGACAAAATAAAAGCCCCATTTCCACTGAGCGGTACGGTCCAACCTATTCAGTGTTTCCACTGCAAGTCGGGACACGGTGGCTTTACAGTGAGGTCCAGTTCAACCTATGCCAGGTTACTATACACAGCCATTTGAGAGTGACGCATCCAACAGAAGGCCAAGTGGCTAGTTTGGTCTCCAGACAGTTTGATGTTATATGTGAAGAGCAAATACCTCAAAGATGATAGCTAAAGGCCTGCTAAAATCAGTTTTGTTGAAGGTTTTCAAAGTTTGATGGGATTTGTTGAGGCTGATTTTACAGTCCCGTCAAGAAAAACTATCAGCACAAGAATAAAGAAAGCATGTGATGATATTGTAGGTGAGCTGAACGCTCAGTGGGAAACTGTCCCACCACAGATTCATGGACAGAGTTTACAGAGTCGTATATAGCCATCACATGTTATTACATACTCATCTGGAAGCTACACAGTGCTGTTCTGCAGACATGACAAAATGCTAAATCAAATGTGCTTTCCATGGCCACTGAACACTGGGGACTGAATGGAAAAGTCTCAGCATGCGTACACAATAGCATGAGTTAAATGTTTTTGGTTGAGAACATGAAAATAACATCTTTTGTGTTACGTGCTCCTCTGTTGGTGCTGTTATTTCTTTGTGTAAAGGGTTATTTCCTCTCTTTTCAGGTCTGATCGGTCAACCTGTCCACCTGGTCTATAAAAGGCCTGCAGGGGAAGAGTGTCTTCTGCTCTCTGATCTCACCAGCTGGATCATGTGCCTGCTCGAACCAGGCAGATAATGAGTTGGGCCTTTCCTTGGTTTGGAGGTGGGAGTTGTGTTTGCGGTTTCAGTTTCGGGGAGACGCGTTGATCTGACGGCCCATTGCTGGGCTGGTTTGAAGCTTTCTCCCTCATTTGTTGGTTTGGGCCGTTTATTTGTTTATTTATCTCTTTTGCTTTGGTTTGTGGGTTGTTTTTTTCTTTTGTGGATTAAACTTATATTGAACTGCTACTTGGTTGTTGGTCTCTTATATGTTATGTGTCCTATGTGCTTTCTACTGGTTTTGGGACCGTTAACATATTTGGGGGATTTGGACCCGGGACATGAAACATCACAGAACAAATCTGTTTTCGACCAATACCTTCATCATTAGCATAACTTAAACACTAACCAGTAAAACACCAGCATGTATTGTTGCTTGGAGGAAACAGGTGCTAGCAATAGAATGGATGTCTGATACCAGATGGTTCACCCGATGGAGAGGAGGTTGAAGATTCACTCGAATGAAAGTCCGAATTTGAAGCGTTTTTATGTTGTTTTTGTGATTAAAGTTGTAAAATCTTTCAGTAAACATTTGCATTTCAGGGCTTGAACTAGCCGTTATCCAGATCTTAAAATGACTGAGACAGAACAGACTCCTTAAACTATTTTTAAAGAAGATAACAAGCAGATGGTGGAAAGACATAAAAGATTCAGAGGCAAAGCCTAAATTGACAATGACCAGATAATATGCTTCTGTTTCCTACTGAACAGGAGCCCTAAGTGATACAGATAAGGGCATGAATAGATGCAAATGTGTGTCACTGTACATCTGATGCAAGCACCGTGCAACATGGAGGAACCGAAGATTAATGTGAGAGTGACGCCTGGAGGGACAGAGCTGGAAAGAAGGCAACTGTCTTGGGAGGATAATGTCTGGAAGGGAGACAGCCGACCAAACGGACAAACATGATTAGTTTTCTGTTCGCATCAATTGTGTGTCGTAAGTTTACGGGGTACACGTGCACACAGGAAGTCAGATCTTTAACTCGCAGATGATCTCAACTTGAGAGAAAAATTTGGCTGTTTTTATGCCTCTAATTATAATTATTCACTAGATGCAGAATTAGGGGCAAGAAAATGCGAGATGATGAGCATCAATAAACACAGAGAGCGTATTTGTATGCTTTTAGGGGCAGTAAAATGATACTACGCCCTGCAGATATGGAATAATTGTGCAGCAGTGACAAGGCAGGAACATTTTATGTCCAACAACAATTTTTTATGTACATAGAAAACATCCATTTCCTCGCTGTTTGAGTGGCTGCAGAGGGAAGCAGATAGTGGATGCCAAAACCCACTCCAAGGTGTCAAAGCCCTAACTCAACTCGACATCTGTGACAGAAGGTGCACGTTATATAACAAATGTTTTTAAAAAAATGGACTATAAAACCAGATGCCACCTGTTGTGTCACAGCTAAATTTGCAATTCTGATTGGCATAAATGACTCTCCTAATTAACTGGCTTGTCTTCTGCTCAGGATCCTGCACAGGATGTACCGATTGTACTGAGGAGATGTATGAATCAGGCTGCAGTCCTAATGCCATGCAACACCTCTGCGGTTTTTAAGGCTGCACTTAATTTGTACACAATGCCAGCACTGTTTTGGCTTTGAAAAACTTTTTTTTTTTTTGCATCACGTCATTCAAAGCTGCCGTGAGCTGCTGCTGAAAACTTTTCTTTAATCAGAGTTTTTGGAATCGAAAAAATTTCCCATTCAGGGTTTTGAGGGGGGAAGAAAAGTTCATTTTTCATTTAGGAGGCAACACCATGGTGCTTGTCCATTTCTTCAATAAACAGTGATAGATTCACCATATGATTGGTTCAGTTTAAAGAAAAAAACAAAACAATAAAATGAGTATGAATCCTATCCCTCCAACAAAACAACCAGCAGATTATAAATCTATAAAAATGTTGCACCATCTCACCAAGTTCTGTGTTGTACCAAGTTTCATTTCATTCAGCTGGGTAGTTTTCAGGTAATCTTGTATAAACACAAGCAAATGGGACAGAAAACACACCTCTATTAAGAAAGGCAAGTGACTACTGCAAAGACTTTCAGTCCTTTTGAGGGGATAAAGTATAAGTCGTCTCATAAATATACACTACCACCTGGATTTAACTAAGCAAATAGGGCGGAGCCTCCTATTGGATAATTACTGCATGGGTGATTATCTTTCGGCTGTAACAGGTTATTTAACCCCAACTGATGCAATGATCAGCTTCTCATTTCTTAAACAACCATGTGGGAAGATGCATCCTGTGATTGTGGAAAAGATGCTAGGCTGTTTAAGAAGGGTCACATTATTGGCATCAAGCAGAGAAAAAGTCGTAGGAGTTTGCAGAAACTACTAAAACTGGGTGAAGAACGGTCCGACACGTTATTAAAAACTGGAAGGATAATGGGGAACTAACGTGGTGGGAAAAATCATCAAATCTAAGAAAAACAACAGTAGAGCTCAGGGCCATGTTTAATCGTGAAAGTAAGAACATTTCCCCATAAACAATGTGAAGGGAACTCAAGGGATTGGGACTGAACATCTGTGTCAGACTTATCTTGGTTATTATAATGAAAATTGAAAACATATATAGAAATAAATAGGACTAAAGTTTTCACTCTATCATGCTTTAATGTCTACAAATATGATTGCACACTGTGATCAAACTTGTGATTTACACCCTAAAAGTGAAGAAAAATGGAGCAATTATGACTTTAGTGTTTGTGATCTTATTTTCCAGTATGCTCTCCAAACACTTATCTGAAAAATGAGCCAATGACTTCAGCTCTTAGTAAACAAAGTAAATATTTCCCATGGTAATTTGAGGCAAGTTGATGCCAAGTCCATGAAAAGCATCACAGTTTCAGCATCTGAAGTATTTCCAGGTGTTGGGGGAGATGGGAGTGTTCATTTGGGGCGCTTTTACAAAGTTCCAGTACATATTGTGAGTTAAAGGTCAGACTGGAGACGGTCCAGCTGGACAGCAGCAGTTTTGTGATGGAGTGAGGGTGGAGTGGGTGCAGGGCGGATGTTAAGAGACATCCACAGGGGGAAGCTGATAACAGCACTCTTGGACGCGCTGACAGCTGAAGGGCACTTCATCTGGCTTTGGCTTGTAAACCCTCACACAATGCCACACGCACACACAGAAACACACTCTCACACCATCGTTCAGTAATTAATTCAAAACAAGTTGTTGCAGATTTAAATGGAAATAACTTTACAGTGTGTGAACATGCAGGATGTTAAAACTCGGACACTTTACTCTAATGCTAGCGACAAGTTGGAAAAGTTTCTACACAGAGTGTCCCTCATTCAAAGACTGGAGTTACCGGGAACCAATGCATGGAATAAATAAGCTGATGTTTGCAATGTTTTTTTTGTTTTTTTACTGTATCTTTAAGAAGCGTATAACTAACCGAGCCACAGGTGTCATTTAGACACTGTGGACGATAAGACTCCTGCTTCTGTTGAATTCAAAGTGTTTAAATCCAACCATGATGATTGTGACAAAAAGTATTGCTTTTTCCTACTCTGCTCATCCCCCCCCCCACACACACACACACACACAGATAATCCTGTGATATCCCGTATATCAATGGAAAGCTCTTCTTCTCAGCTTTCGAACTACGTGGGTACTGTAAATGGCCGAGGATTGATGGTAATTTGAGTTACGCATCACCTGATCAGATTTAAAGGCTTAAACTAGGACGTTTGTTTTATAAATACAGACAAGTTTCATCTTCCAGAATTACCCCAGAAACTTTTCCTCTTCAGTCTTGTTTGTGATCCTGTCTTGGATCTGTCGAGTTTCCTTTATTTCCACACGCTGTGAGCTCTTAGAGATCACGGCGCCTCATGAATGGGCTTTAAATGGCTGACGGTTTTTAATAAAAGGGACTTCTTCTGCTTAACAGATGACATGCTGAATGTCTCAAGGTTCCCGCTGATGTTCACACTCCGTTAATGTTATCAAGACATCTAGAGGTGGACCGAAAAAGGAACTTCTGTCATGCCTGCATTTTAATTGCTTCACTGCTATCTTGCTGGACTCAAACGTGACACCTGTAAAAGTCCTCTGCTCTGAATATCATTGGGATTTGAAGGGATGGATTTTAAAATTATATTTGAAAAAATGCCATTCTGGACTTTTTTTTTGTTAACAGTTTTACAACAACAGGAGACAAAAAGTAAAAAATGGAAAGAAAATCAAAGAGTTTGGTCAAATAACCTATTCATGGGACAAAACATGAGATGTAAAGGCTCAAACAGAAAATTGACTTTCTTAAATTAACACCTGTGCAAGAATAGGCAACTTTGAGTCTAAACAGCCAAGCAGATTCAACAAGACGCAGAACCCCTCGTCCACAGATGCCGACAGTATCCTAGAACAGGCCTGTATCGGTCCTGCTCCTGATGTGGTCAGTCTGTGTTTATCGAAACATCATGAGTTTAGATCATTTCAACTTTATGTACAGAAAACACATCAAAACCAGCCAGATATAAAAGCCTCCCCCAGACCCCCGCAGTACCTGCCTGAAGGGAAAATAGATGAGTTTTCAAGACAGAAGCCAATAAGCTGAATCTTGATCTTATGTCCTGAGATTTAAAGCTTTTTGCTTCAGTATCAAAACTCTGCCTTATCTGTGTTCAGCTGTCGGCATCAGTGTGATATTCATCCACTTAATCCACTGCCAAGAGAAAGACAAGTGTGACTGAGTCAAACTGAGCCATCTGAGAGCTATCAATGCATTTATTCTTTACTGAGTGTCTCTTTATCTATAAGAGACGTGAGACATCTTTGTTAGAAGTTGAATTCAATGTGTTTTGACCGTCCTCAACTCCAATATAATTCTGGACGGTGAAACGGCCACAGACAGAGCTCAGCTTCATCTTTCTACAGCGTTCTGACCGGCAACTTCACAGCGGAAGCAAAAACGAACAGAAATAGAAGACTTACTTCTCGCCGCCGCGACGCCCAGCAGCTCTGTTTGATCTTCCAAACCACGGCGGCCACCAGCAGCAGAGACAGGAAGCAGCTGTGGACGGACAGGGAGAGGAAGAGAGGGAGCACAGAAGAGAGAGGTCAGAGGACAAAAACTGATGACACATATTCATATTTCCTTCAGAATAAGCCTTTGTAAATGTAAGCCAATCTAAAACCCGTCCCGCTCCGTGCAGGTTGACCTCTTGCAATGCCAGAACTAAAAATATCTTCACAGGTTCAGAATAATAAGTGAGGATGATGCCACTGCTTCACATTACAAGGTGCAAATGTTGAATGTCAGAGGAAACTGTTGTTGGTTTATAACACGATGCCAGCTACAGCTTCATGACCATTCTTCTCTACATGTTGATTTTTCTACGTCCCATACTTATTTCTGGATGATTCTCCAGGTTTGTTTTTGTTATTTGTGAGTTTATTCTTTTCATCCAGCTGTGTCTGAGTATTTTTTTCCAGCATTAGTTCCACTGTTTGCACACACAAAAAAGAAAAAACTGTGTTCTTTACACCACAAAGAAACACCTTGAGGTGATGAAGGTAGGGGTGATGAGTCTTGGTTTGCTAGCAGCAGCTGTGTGTGTGTGTTTGTGTAAATACATTGGAGAAAGCATCTCTAACAATCTGAGCTTCAGTCATAGACTGTCGCACTCCAGCTGATCATCCGTCAGCTTCCCTGTTGTCTTCTGACCCAGACTGTCTCGTGTCTTTCTTTTGATGAGCTCAGTGTCAGCAGCATGATGGGATTTGTGATGTGTGATTTATAAACTGTCTAAAAGACAAAAAAGTAGATCTGACGTTTCAAAATTTCTGTTTCATGTCATCCACGACTCACTTTTCCTCGACTCCAAATCCAAACGTACATCGTCTCAGACATGATGCTAATGGTGATGTCAATATTTCAGGTCTATGGGAACTGAGCTGTAACATCATTTGGTGTATAGAGATGGTCAGATGTTATTTATAAAATCACAAACACTGCTGGTTGACTTAAAAATAATGAAAAGTAAAATCCTCTTGATAATTATTCACATGTAAGATGAGCTGGATTAATGAAAGAACAATGATCCAAATATTTGTTTGTTTGTCCACACTTAAAGCAGCACAGCTGAACTTTAGCAAATTCTCACAGTTACCGCTAGCGACGGCTAATTCAGCATCCGTCTTGCATCCTGCATCATCTCCGAGATCTCTCCAGCCAGTAAAAGTCAGACTGATGTTTTCCTCTCTTCCTCCGATACGACACGTTGCACATTCAGATCAGCTAATGTGTTGATATCCAGGTGCTAGCATGTGATGCAGTGCCGTTAAGAAAAATGCAGATACTGACATGATGCTCAGTTTGGGAAAAAAAAAAAGTTGTGTGGTGCCATTTTTACGCCTCAGGACGCTGCAGGGCAACGACGGCTCAAGGAATGTACTTCATTAATATCAGTGTACCATCAAAACAAGGCAGAGACGCAGAGTTTTAAAGGTTGGAAACATTTTGTGGATTTCCCAGGATTTTGTCATTTGAATCAGTTCAGGACCTGAATGTCATCATACATGCCAATTTTGGA
>JBBBVU010000021.1:22251887-22263932 GCA_037177055.1 Atherinosoma microstoma | reverse complement strand
GGGCGTGGCTAATTCATAATCAAAACATTGACACATAGATGTGTTCAGGTTGGGACCGGCATCATACGTGTGCATTTAAGTGCAGATATCTTGTTTTATTTAAAAGTTATAGCATTTTCGTTTTTCATGGCGAGACATCAAACTTTGAGGCCCCGCCCCCTCTACGCCGTTACTCCTTTGAAAAAGTTTTTGATAACTTTTAACCCCACATGCCTCCTGAACATTCTGACCAACTTTGGTGTCTCTACGATAAAATCCCTAGGACAAGTTCGTTAAAATGTGACATGAGTAAAACGCCAAAATGGCGACTTTGACCCAAAATGGCCGACTTCCTGTTGGGTTTGGACCATGACTACAATTTGCTTTTCTGGTCGCCCGAGCATGTAGAACATGTGTAGCGAGTTTCATAAAAATCGATGACTTGCAATCTAAGGCGGGCTTTTCAATAGGTGGCGCTCTCGCTCAATTTTGCCCGAACGGTCTCGGGACCCAAAAAATACAAAATTTTTCAGATTCGTCTGGGGGGGTATGCAAAATTTGGTGAGTTTTCGGGCATGGGAAAGCCGCCTAAAAGGCAATTCATTGGGGAGGACAAAACATTCGAAATACAATAGGCCTTCGCACCGCCTTCGGTGCTCGGGCCTAAAAAACAGGGATTGAATTTTTAACTCAGCCAAAAGCAGCATCAGTCATCCTGCTGCATGAGCTAATCTAGTCAGTTAATGGATTCATCTCTGGAGTGTCATTACCTGAAGAGAAAAGCAACCACTCCAGAGCAGAGTGACCCTCCATCACTCTCGGATGTCCGAGAGAGATGTCCGATTCCAGTCATTGAGGGCCCCTTTCCTGCTCCAACACACCACATTCAAATTACATGCATCTCCCCAACACCTGGTTCTGCACAAGTCTGTCCGTGACCCATTGGTTTGATTCAGGAAACATCTTAAAGCTGCAGGACAGTGACCCTCCACATCCAGAATTGGACATTCCTGTCCCAGGACATCAGAATACTCCAATAAAATAACCCTCTCTGTGACACAGGGCTATTAGGGAACTACTTTCTTTAAATTTCCTGACAAAAAATGTGAGTTTCGTGGTCTAAACTGCTGCTGTTCTTCAGATCACACAAACAGTAGATGTGAACTGACTTTCGGGGGTTTGAAGTGGATTTAATTAAAAAACTCCCACGTGGAAAAAGCGTCTTCAGACATATGGGCTCTCCGTCGAGACCCCCCGCACAGATTTTTCTTCCAAGTTTTACAACCTTTTCCATCTAAATGCCGTTCTTTATTTTAATACTGGCTGTGATGCGTTCTGATCTTTATTCATTGCTCCCACACACACACCCCTTCCCTAACCTGCATGACTCTTTAAAGAGCCATCCATCCAAAAAAAAGAAAAAAAAAGAAAAAGAAAAAATCCCTTATCTCCCTCGGCTGAAGAGGACTCTTAAGAGATCCATCCGTTCAGCCATCTTATTGATCTGGTTTTCTGCTCTCTGCTTTAAGAGTGACACTGCGCTGATGAATGACTCGCGTGAATAGAAATCAGACAAACATCAAAGGCCTTCCCCCTTCTTAGCGGGATGGGAGGCAAGAGGAGAAAGAAACAAAAGGAGGAGAGAGAACGACTAAAACCTGAGCAAAGTGGACTAATAGTGAAAGAGATAAAAACTGATAAGAGATGAGACAATGAAAGAGAAATTCAGGGCGACTAACAGAGTGAGAAATAAATGAAAAACAAGACAAAGATTGTGGGAAACGGAGACAAACACAAAGAAGACAAACAGAGACAGACACCTCATTAAATCTCACGCTCTAAAAAGAAAGAGGTCTCGTTGGGGAGTCGGCAGATCCCACCTCCCCAACTGTCCCATCACACCCAGAACTAGGAATTTAAATATCAGTTTTAAAGCAGACACAATAGTTAACAGGTTAATGTTTCTCAGCATTTTTCAATCCAATATGAAAGATTTAGCACTAGTTAAGAAACTGAACATCACTGTCAGAGTTAAGATGCTAACAGCTACTCCAAGAGCCTGCCAAATACTTACTTCCATTCTCATTTCAGTGACTGAACGAGGGAAACATTTAACTTGTGGCTCGTTGTCCACTTGTTGCTAAAAATGTCAGCTTGTGATGTCAAAATGTTCTCTTTCTGCATGTTGCCAGCACCAGCATAGAAGCAGCCAAAAACCATAGTGTTTCTTGTCTGGACCATGTTGACGTGAAGTAAATACGCCTACAGATGTCTTCAACTCATAAAATCACAGAAACCAATAAGCAAAATAATCCTGTATTCAGTTGAGCCTGATGAACAACGTCCGATCCACTAAATAAAGTCCTCCCACGTCCAACAGACCAACATTAACATCACAGGCATTGAAATGGTGGAACAATATAGATACTTTGGAAAAGTTATAGCCAATAATAAGAAATTAGATGCCGATGTGGAAGCATTAGTGTCATTAAGAAGAGCCGTCAACGCCTGAAGCTTCTTGGGGAGTTGCAGGCTTTTTAATGTGGATAGAAAAATGACTCTGTTTTAACATTTTCCACCTCCCCTGGTTTGGAAATGTAACGACCAAAGACTCTATAAAAGTTAAGCAGGGGAGGAAGGTGACCAGTAAAATAATAGGCTTCCCACAGACCCGGCTACCTGCTGTATATGAGCAGCAGGTGGTGCAGAAAGCCAGTGCCCCCCTCTGCACAAAGGATCTGAACTGCTTCCCTCAGAACGTAGATGCAAAGCCACACAAATGAGGAGTATAAGGGTAAAATAATCTCATTTGTTCCCTGTGCTATAGCTTTTATAAAAAAAATAAGTGCTTAGGATTTTATTCCATTTTCGTGTTTTTCATTGGAGAGTTGTGTTTCGTGTGATGTTGGATGTGAGTGGAGTTTATCGTCTGCAAACTAAGTTTCCATCAGGGACGGTAAAGGACTGAAGTGAACTGAGAGACGGATCAGAACCAGAAAAAAAGAGCCAGGAAAGTACAGCAGCATGCACAAGTTTGGGTGCATGGCTATCTGAAAAGGCTTTGCCATCTTCTCCTGCCTTGTGAGCACCAGACAGCTGTTTAGAGGAAGCCATGTCTGCTGATTGTTGGGACAAGGTTAGAAGAGTCTCACCTGGCCTTTGCTAATGATATAACCCTAACAGGCTAATTAACATCTGAGACCTCAGTCAAAGTTATCTGAGAGGTCAAATCTCCGGGGGTTCCCATACTTTTGTTTGGGGCCGCTTTCTTTTTTGAAAGGAGTTTGTCATTTAAACTTTATGCCTTTTGGAGATAATTTATTCTTCTACTTGCTTAATTGTTAACAATAAAATAAATTCTTTATTTAAGTTTGGAAGAAGTTTTTTCACCAAAGTATGTCAGATTTCCTTTAGACCTCAATCTAGTGGATCCTTTAACGTAACTACCTGACCCTAAATATGGCTTCTGACTTGTTCTGATGGCATTGTGACATTTATCATGTACATTCCTGGAGCCGCGTCCCGAGGCTGAGAAACCACACGTCCCAACTTTTTCTTCTGGGACACTTGGCTGAGATTCACTTTATGCACTGCGTCACACGCTAGCAACTGGATATCAATATACTGGCTATTATGAACACACACCATGGCTGATTCATTAAAGAAACAGACGGAAAAAGAAGAGAAGAGAGTTAAGGCAAGAGTCAACATCAGACTGACTTTTACTGAGTGGAGAGAGCTCAGAGAAGAGATGGGAAGCAAAATGGATGCTGAATTAGCTGTCGTTAGTGGGACCTCACTGAGAAAATCAGCCAAAGTTCAGTAGTGCTTCTTTAACCCTTAAATCTCCAAACCATTCTTGCCTATATTTGGGCCTCCCATTTGTTTGTTTTTGTTTTATTTTATTTATTTTTTTATGTAAAAATGCATGTAGAAGCTGAACCCTTTTAATCCCAGGCAACGTATAGACATAATTTTTTTAAGGACAGTCTCAGTTGTCGGCTTATGAGGCTAAAATGATGTAAAATGAATGTATCAATACATATAGCACCATAAAGGCCAAACAAAGCACCAAAACAGAGTTTATTACTAACTGTACTTTGTAGAAATAACACACAGATCAACAGTGACCAAGCCTTTTCTCATCCCAACATCATTCTCTCAAGTCTTGGCTTTCAGGAGGAAAAATATTGGCATTGAAACAAATACACAACAGAAACTATTTACATATTTAAAATTTTCCCCTCATTTATAGTTAGTTATGCTACTATTTACCTCACTAAACCAACTCCAGTGCAGCTGCTTTTTGGCACCAACGTGCATCAAAAACATCTTCTTGGCTTTATTCCTGCTACAGAGGACTGTTATTTTTCTTTTTATACAGTCATATAATCTTCTGCTCACTTGTCGATCTTTGGTTGCTGCTGATTGGACATTACTGTCAAGGGCTATTTAAGTAGTCGAAAGTTTAGCAGGAAGTGACATCACAAATTCCATGGTAGTGATAGCTGTCTTTTTCTCACTATGAAAATGGATAAATAATGGTGTTATTATGGATCGCTCATAGATTCTCTGAATAAACACTACATGTTGTGGCTGGATTGTAAACCTTCTGGATGGGATATAAATGCCTGGAAAAAGAGTAATCTATCCATCACAATTCACCCCACAGAGTCAAACACTACAGTTTCTGAGAAATTGTTGACAATATAAGTGCTCGGGGTGCCGGAGCTTTAAGGGTAAAAACAACCACTATTAACTTTTTCTGAGGAAAGCACCTCAAACTGACATGTTTCACATATAAAGAGATTATTGGTATCGTTTTACTCTAAAATGCTGAACCATATGAATATCACGTATTTATACGTAAATATCATAAGTGTGACCTTCTACATGCTGAGTCATGGCTGCCCAGCAGGTAAACAGTCCGATTATGGAAATAAAAGAACAGAAAACTTGCAAATAAGGCATATGTTCAAACCCCTTAATCAAATCAGGTTAAATATGATGATTTCGGCCCCTTTCGGGGGCAGATTGTAGTGTGGAAGTGGAGCCAGAGGATGTGTTTTATAGCCACAGGCTACCGAGGCCAGAGAGGTGACGTGTCGCTGGCTAACCTGACAGCTAGACAACAGCCGCAGGGAAAACACCAACACACGGGGTCTGTTGTCTAAAGCCAGGTGAATACTAAACCTCCCCGCTGCTGGCTTCCACTCCAAGGTGGGGAAATGAAAACCGTTCAGCAGCCAAACAGCATTTCATTTTCACCGTAGCCGATAAGTCTCTTCCGCTAAACCACATTCCTCCAGTAGTTGCTCGGAGGTCCGATTCTGCCTGCCTCTTTTCATCACTACACCCTGCAGCACCTGCAGGAAGGGGAGACCTCTCAAAGAAACTCACTACCTGAAATAGAATAAAGGCTTAAAAGCAGCAGGAAACCAAACCGCTGTATAAGCCGTGGAGCTTTGAATTGTTTGCGTACTCACTAATCTTGCATTTGGCGCTGAGCAAGATGAATACGTTCCCTCTTTTCTGGTTGGTGAGGGAAACGGGTGAAAGCAAAGTTGGCACCAACAGGAGAAATGGTGGATGTGCGTCTAAAACAGCAGCATGCACACCGACATCTAGCTGAATTTGTTCTACGTTTAGTCTTATTGAGATGTCCCAACACCAAGTTACACTGGTTTATTAGATAAAGCAACTTTTTTTTTTTTTTAATTGGAAGTTCAATAAAAGAAGTTTAATAATCTTATGTGAAACAAAACACTTTAAACATGCAGTAATCAGACCAGGGATGAGATATCATGAGTGATCTTTGTAAGAGTTTTCAAGTGTGTAGAGAAAAACCTGAAACTATGTGTTCGGTCAGTCTGAGCGCAACCGTGCGTTCATCTGTATGTAGGTGAGCGAGGTCTTCATCGGAGACTTGGGATTCTACATCCTCAGGGTTGGAAATATTGAGATCTGAAGAAAAGCTTTAAAAGGAAGTGTCGGTATCTGCTAAAAGAGACCTAATTTGCACCTGAAGAAAGTTCTCATGCTGGGTAAATTTGTTTGTGAAGACGCATTCACAGAGTCACCAGAATGTGTCATATCAGGCTCCTCATGTGACTAAAACTTTATGCTCCAGCTCATAAATACAGAAAAGGTCTGTTAGAAGTGTGATGCTTGATGTCATGAGCCTGTTTACATGCACACCAAAAATCTGATCATTACCTGATTTCTGGAGTTGTTCGATAATTTAAGTGATCTCGCAGACGTCATAATCTCATGTCCTTTATAGGAGACCGCCAGTTATCTGATAATGAGAAAGGTTTAACACAGCGGGACTTCTCCCCAAACACTCCTACGTCTTGAATGTAGACCAGTGTATCTGACTTTGTTGTTATTTTACATCTGTGCTTGTGTAAAAAAAATGTGTTGTTTACACTGGAAAATGTAGACAAGGGTTTGTCAAATATCGCATTTAAATGCATCAGGTCAGATTATTACAATGATCCCAATCAGTCCCAGTTATCAGGTTTTGATGGTGAACTTTAAAGCTCAAGATACAGAAAGTAGGACAGTTTGTTTCTGTTAAAAGAACAAATTATTTTTAATCTAAATGTCTCATTGAGCTCAGGAAGAAAATTAGATTTTAATATTTTAGTGGCTTTTTTGTAATGCAGCCTCACGGGTGCACAAGCCAGATAGATGTAGACGGTCGTGTCAGGAAGTGCATCTGATGTAAAACCTCAGCTAAAATAAATGCCCCCCTTTTCCTCTCAGTCCTTTTTTTATTTACTCGAGATTTTGAAAACCTTTGGAGCACTTCTACCAACATTACTGTGGGTAAAAATAACTTTCCCTGTAAAAAAAGCCCCTAGTAGAGGGGTAGGACTTCACAGATTCCCTGGAATTCTTCAAGGGTGGGGCGGTGTGATTGATTACTCGCAGCGTTCTGCACTTCTGTTCACCGTATGTTTAAGCCGGTGTGCGGCTGCAAGCGTGTTTAATTTGCTTTTACAAACTTCACTTCGTGTTTTGATCATTTAAAAAACAAAAAGGGACCAATGAGAACTAAACGGAGGATGCGGCCATGGCTGTTTTTAGCTGAGTATTTGCAGAGGATGACGCTCAGTGCGACTTTGTGTCTGTAAAATGGAAAAATAGCCAACAGGCTGGCAGAGCTGAATGAAGAAACACAGAAACGCATCTGGAAAAGTTGAGCCATGAAGAGCCATCGTAGATGCGACCGCCACGCGGTGGTATCAGCCTAACCAGATGATTGGCTGTGGCGATCCATGAAAGGAACATCCCAACGGGAAAAACGAAGCAGTCGCATTGTAGCAGAATTCGTGATATGGGCAAGCATTGAGCCATTATCCACCGAATCCATCCATCATATTATCGTCCAACTTATTACTTGCAGCTTATTTTGCACGTGCAAATCTAATTAGATAAAAAGTGCAAAGTGAAAACCTTGTTACCGCTCTCTGTCCGGGGAAAGAAACATCAAATGTAGCAACACTGTAGCGGCAAAAACTCACGAATAAATACAAAAGCTGCTGTGAAGGGAAGAAAAAAACCTGCAAAAGGGAATATGAGGATTTAAAAATGGAGTAGTTGTATAGGAGCAGCTTCCCTTCCCATAGAAAACCTGTTAGCTGAGGCGTTGTACCTTTTATTCTCCACACGTAGACATTTGCCCAAAAACAATAACCTCATCCTGGATTTCAGACCATCCTTTACTGGGGGTCTGGTTCATGAAAAGTCCAATGCCACTTTTTTCTTTTTTTTTTTTGTCCTGCACGCTTCTTTACCTTTTATAACCCTGAAACGTATAGATCTGGGCCTGAACACACAAGAGTCACGAGAGCGATGAGATGAGGACGAAAGCCTTCGCCTTCCTCTGGGATTGCCCTGTGAGTGAATGAGTAAGTTGGTTTTAGCCTTCTTCACGTTCCTGGTGCTCTCCTCTTCACTCAGGTGAAGGGAAAAAAGGACGGGGAACACAGAGTAAAGGCTCCGAGTCAAATCGAGTGATCCGGCTTATTAATAATTAATCAGACGCAGAGCAGCTTTCAGCTCATGGCGGAACCATCAGGAAGGAGGTCTGGCAGTAAGGTGTTTCTTGCACTTTATCTGCTCCATCTTCAACCCGACAGTGAGGTCAGCTACAGAGGAGTGTTCAAGAAAGCAGGAGAAGGTTGAAAAAGAAAAAAAGAGAAAGAGAAGAGAGGGGATGGAGCAAAAGGTAAAGGAAAGGAGGCAGAGGGAAACGCAGGTAGCGGAGGAAGATGAAGACAAGGTGAGGAATGTGAAGGGAATAAAGACAGAAGGGAAGAAAAACAGAGCAAACAGAGGCAGCATGGGGAAATATAGCAGAGCAGCAAGGAAAGCACAGGCAGCTTTGCTGCAGCAAATGCTCAGATGGAGATGAAGAGAGCCAAAAGGAGAGATTCAGAAAGAACAGAAGACTAAAAAGCCGGGAGAGGAGGAGACAGCAGGGATTGTGGCAGCAGAGGATGCGGAGCACCTGGAGAGGCCCCTCAGGACACACGGGCAGGGTTTTAAAGTGGGTTCAGGATCTCTACGACTCTTTTTCTCTCAGCTGTCTCATGGGACGAGAGAGGGAGTCTGTCAGTCTGCAGCACAAAGAAGAAGCTAAAGGGCAAACACAACACTCAGAGTGTGGAAGTGTTAGTGTTAGGAATGACACGAGGCAGCAGCTCCATGCCAGAATATTGACAAGTACTCCAATAATGTTTGCATGTCTAATTTATAGAGTTTTAAACGTCATGAGGAGATGAAGCTGACAAGAAGGTGCTCAAGTTTCGATTGTGTGAAATACAATTTCCATATAATGACCTTAACAGAACAAGAATACACACAAAAAAGGATAAATAAATAAATGGATGATAGTGAAAATTGAGTGTTTGCTCAGTATTGAATAAATAAACTATTCTAACTAAAAGTGATGAAAGCCTTCTTATAAAACATGCAATCTGATGTGTTTCCATCCAATGAGCAATAAAGCAAACTTTACAGAAAACACACATCCAGTCAGTTTCTGCCACTTGGATTAAAGCAAATTAACTGGGCAGCTTATAATTAGTCAGATTTGTGGGGGTTTTATTCCCTCTGTAGTCCAGATCTTAGACAAATGGAGCTTCACATCAGTAGCACATTGGATGGAAAACTGGAACATAGATCCGAGTGCAGGACGAGTCAGAGACGCTTATTTTAAAACGACAGAGTCCACAACACCAACAGGAATACTCAAACCAACATTTCATTACTGCACTTTGCATACATCGATGCTCTTTAACATCCTTAGAAACTTTGAGTAGATGAAATCAGACTCTTACGCTGAACTCTGTCCCAGTTCACGGTGGGAACACGGCACCAACACAAAGCAACGAGTTAGTTTAGTCTTCATATATCACTTACATGCCAATTATAAAAGCGAACACCAAACAGTCCTGATAAGATGAGACAAACCACACTTAAAAGACACAACATAATCTCAACTGCTGACAGATTAATGGTAACGTTTCAGTTTTAAGATTATGTAAAAAAATATCTCTACAGTAGTTCGATCTGTAGCCGATAACTTGATTTTACTGGTGGGAGCAAAAACTGCAGAAAAGAAACCGTAAGTTTGCATCAACCAGACAGCGTGTAAAACATCTGGATGACAGTTCGACTATGCTGACAGATTCTGTCTGCATACGTATTTATCATAGAGTATAAATGAGCCATTATGGAACCAGCTCCAGGCTTGAGTTCAGGAAGCAGAACTTTTGTTTATAGTTAGCACTGACGTGGGTGACCCTTAGCCACCCCTTTAGTTCTGCTGCTATAGGCTTAGACTGCTGGGGGACGTCCCATGATGCACTGGGTTTTTCCCTCCATTTTACTCTCTTTATTCTCCACGCATAAATAAAGACAGCAATAGATATTATTACCATGATCCCTGGCTTACAGTGGTGGTGGAGCTTGGGGACCCCTCATTCCTGGTTCTGGTTGAGTTGTTCCTCTCCACTGTCGCCCACCGCCCCATGCATGCTCAGGATGGGGAATTAAATCAACGAAAACTCGATGCGATCTGTTGGTTTTCTTGGCAAACTATCACTTTTCATCTACTGGTTTATATGAACACAGTTATTATAAACTTGATTCATGTGGATCCTTTAATGGATTTGTTTTAATTGGATTATAACTGGACGACAATTATTTGGACTAAATAGTAAAAGTGCCTTGAGATGACTTTGTTGGGAATTGGTCTGTATAAATAAAGCTGAATTGAACTTTTTGATTTAAATTCAAAGTGAACAGAAAGCCGATAAGGGCCGGTGGTGTCCCCCCCCCCCGCACCGCTTTGTCCCACCAACAGAACGAATGACAACTGAATGAATGTGACAACTTCATGTGCTGTAGTTGAGATCCAATCACGCACCTCTGCCCCATCATATCTCTCTGCTACGGCATATTCATACAGACAACCATTTTTGGAAGCTGCTCTGCCACATCTCGTCTTGCTGTCAGTCATACACCTCCCAACCAGTCACTGGTGCCGCCGACGCTCATCCAGACAGACGTTTGTGCACAAACCCGACCACGTGTTCGAACTGACTGTCAGCCCACGCACTGCGCCGCTCATATCACAGTTTGGGTTAATGTCACTTCCCTTTTCAGCCAGTTGTTATGATTGATCTCTTTTCAAACTACAGGACGGAGAGGCTTTCAGCTCCATAATGATCCGGCGAAAACAAATGCCACGGGGAAATAATAGAGAATGATCTGTTGTTAGTTAACAGGTTGTAGTTTAAACCGACATTTACAATTGATTGCTTTCAGTTCACCCCAAACGAGTGCAGCCGTGCATGCAGCAGACCAGAGCTAGAAAGGATGCAGGAGAGGGAAAAGATCCAGTTAATGTATTTTCTCTGTGAGAGGAAAAGTTTGGGAGGGGGACATTCATACAGCTTAGAGGGCACATAGCACAAGAGAATAGCCAGCTGCCTCCCATGTATAAATAAAGAGTGTGTGTGCATGTGTTTGTGGGAACAAAAGGCTGAGTGTGTGAATCTAAGAGCGATATAGGTGTGGATGTGTTGGAGCAGATGATGATCACAAAAAACCTTTGCAGGCTGCTTCCTGCTGCCAAAATATGCAAGGGTAGCCATTATAGTGTCTGAGAGCAACACAGAGAGTCTCTAATGGCTTTCCATGAAGGCTGGGGACCCACAGTTTTTTATTTTCCACTCTTCAATACCAGTATTTTCATGTGTCCAGAGGGGGGGGAGAAGTCTGAGGAATTGGAATTGGAATTTCTCATGTTCCACTTCACTGACTTGCAACAGAAAACAATCATGATTTAGTCCCAATGTGAGCAGCACAAGCTCCTCAAGTGAGCCGTCAAAATCTCTCACAGCCCCTGAAAACTGGGTGGTCTATGACCACAGAAAGGAACACAACATGAAATATGTTTTTCTCATGTCTGCAAATTACCACGACAGAAGAACTGAGCCGCCTGTAAGCTTGATATTCGCCTGAGTAACCAGATACTGTGTGCAAAACAGCCAAAACATTAGGCCTGGTGGCTAAAATCTCAGAGCAGATATAAATAGAATTAGATTAATCTAAATTGCTTCACTGCTGCTAAAGCTGAAAAAAGAATCTACATAAATGAGTAGATTTATGCATAGTTACAGCATTTATTCACTCAATTGCTCTTTTCTTTATTAAATCTAGACAGTTAATAACTGAAGAGCAGAGACTGATGGCAACCATGCTGCTGGGTGAAGCAGTAAAACGCTCAGACCTCACAGCTGAATTAAGACTTTAGACAGATGCACCAGAATCAAAATTCATTAAGTTTAGGTTTAAAATAATTTGTTCAGGTCAGCCCTGCCAATTCAAACCTACACTCATCAGCCACTTTATCAGGTCCACCTTGATAGTACCGTGTTGGGCCTCCTTTTACCCCCAGAACTGTCTTAATTTTTGGTGTGATAGATCCAATAGGTGCTGGAAACATTCCTCAGAGATTTTGCTCCATATTGACATGATAGCATCACA
>JBBBVU010000021.1:22212052-22229899 GCA_037177055.1 Atherinosoma microstoma | reverse complement strand
TAGAATCCTGCATCAGACCAGAATGGGACAACATTCCTCTCCTAGAACTCCAGCAACTGGTCTCCTCACTTCCCAGACGTTGAAAACGCTTGTAAAAGGAAGAGGGGATGCTAAACGCTAAACATTAGCCTGGAACAACTTTTTACAGATGTGTTGCTGCCATCAGATTCACAATAAGCTCATATTTTCCATGAAATGGGGAAATGTCTCAGTTTCAACATCTGATATGTTGTTTATGTTCTACTGGTAATAAAATATGAGTTTATGAGATTTACAAATCATTGCATTCTGTTTTTATTTACATTTTACACAGCATCCGAACTTTTCTTTTTTTCAAAATCAGGTTGCATATGCAACGCTCTGACGAACACAAACTCACAAAACACCTAGTTTCGCTATTATATTGTTTTAAAACTGCTTTAGAAAATAAAATAGTATGTTATGCACCTGTACACAGCAGAAAGAGGCAGTTCTAGACCTTCTACAGAAATATCTGACGCTACCAAATCCTAAAAATGAAGCATCAGATAAAACCTCTGTTGGAACAAACTGGGCGTTGTGGTTAACGTTTTAAACTCAGGTCCAGAATAAGGGGAAAGGTACATCCGGGAGTAGAGAAGAGAAAATATAATGTTAAACTCACAGGTGGCATTTATCTCCTTTGATGCCCTTGGTGGTACAGAAGCACTTGCCATTGTTGGGGTTGCACATGCTGGCATGGCCATTACACTTGCAGGCTGAAAACACAAGAAATTGTGAAAATATAAACATTAGGTTTTTTGGTTTTTTTTTTTTACTTCTGACAACTAGAATCCATAATACTAACGGATCTACTGCGTTTAAGACACACTGGTACTTCTGACCAATGAGTGTGATCTCCTGAAAATAACCCTTTTAATCCTGACCCAAGGAAAAAAAGTTTTTTTAATGTTTAGTCTTTATTTGATCCTTTAAAAAAAATGTATAAAATAGAATAAATAACCAATTATTGTAGGGTGGTCTTCTGCTCCCTGGTATCCATCAGGGGGCAGAAGACAACTATCAGATTGTGTTCAACAGGGTTTTGACCATAAAGTGATGTAAAAGGCTTCAGAAACTGTACGCATCAAATGCAATACGTCCGGCATTACAAGGATAAACTGTTGGACCCAGACATGATTGAGAGTCAGTACATTCATGTGAAAGAGAAAATGAAACATCCTTTGTTTAACTGTAAGGTGTTAAATATCACTCGGTCTCACCAGATCTTTAAATCAGTTAAATCCAAACTCAGATGAACAGCGCGACATATCACATAACACACACAGCCAAAATACTGAAGCAGGGTGTTACTACTCTTACTGATTTAATAGTAGTCGTAATGCTGCTGCATTGAAGCAGGAGTTTGGACAGTTTGATGTCTGAAGCATTCATTGTGTTAACACAACGCCATGGATGAAAGACATCAGTAAACTCCAATAAATGAAATATTGTAAGTCAACAGAAATGTGTACAATCAAATGAAAACTGGACATAAAATAACTGATAAGTTCAGATGTTTTCTTTTTTATGAAATTACAACATCGATATTCTGTCTTCTCTTTATAGGAAATAAAATACTGTGGTCTCTGCGGCCTCCCAGCTTTACAGAATGAAAAAAGTTATTTTATGCTCAAGAAAAATTGTTACAATAAACAGCAGCAAGTTAATAAATGAAAGGTGTTAAAATCACATTGATGCTAAAATACTTCTTCAACATGGGTCTGTTTAAAATGTGTTAGAAAGTTGAAAGTAATGTAAACAGCATCTCTACTGAACAACACCAGCACCCTGCTTTTGGCCTGGATTTACATATTTCACCAGGAAGCTGAAATCACTGTTTCTTCTTCTACTGCCGTCTACAGAGAGTTCTGCACATATCAACATCATCTATTCAATTCTGACATGAGATGCATGTAAACACCCGTCATAATCTAAATAACTTCTTCAGGGTCTATGTAAACAGGCCTGATTGGAATTACAGCCAGATTGAAGAAATCTTGCACAAACATGGCTACTGAGGAGCATGAGAGTATTCAGGAGCCAGAAGCAAGTTTGTCTATATGACAGCTGAAAATTGGCAGAAATTGGGTCATTTAACAGAACAATGATCCCCAACACAGCAGATCTCCAGCAGAACCACTGAAGAAGAAAAGTCTTAATGTGTCGGAGTGGTCCAGACCTCAGCCCGAATGAAACCAGGATCTTATGGATAAACAAACGCCCCAAACCTCAATGAGTCGAAGCAACACTGTAAAGAAAAGTCGGCCAAAACAATGTGAGAGACTGATGATAAACTTCCAGCTGTCCCTAGAAGTGGTTCAATCATGAATATTTAAGTTTTTTTACACACTTTATCCTTTATTTTAGTTCAGTTATTGTTAAATATATAATGGCATACTATTTTGTTTTAATATATTTTTTAAGACCCGCAAGGAGCAGATATTTTATGTTTTTGTTTTTATGTCTTGACACATACAATTTTAGAATTAAAAGAAAGCGATCTCGCTTATTAACATAACTACAAACCTGCATAACTTTACATGGATGCTCTTAAACTCTTGCATGCACTCAAAATAAGCAAAGAATGTATAATCCAGAGAAAATAAAAAATACAGTATGCTGTCAGGTTGGTTTATTGATCATCACTGATGCAGAACCTTGTAAATATATGTACACTACAGGAGGAGACAAATTACGCTACATACAGTACGTTGTAGCGGTAATATAGCAGTCAGCTAAATGAACCTGTCACGAGAATAGAGGATTGATTTGTGGTCCGATTGACTGCCTGCCAGTATCGGCTGTAAAGAAAGTAAATCTCGGATCTCCCGGGGGACGGCTTTGAGGCACAGCCAAGAATCAGGAAAATGGCCGACATAAAAGCCAACGGTGAAATAGCGGCGAGTTAAACGAAGCTGTGTGCAGAGAGACTGAGTGGTTGATTTACTGGTGCACAGAAACGCTCCCAGTGATACTTACGCTGGCAGCTGCCGCCGTTGGTCGGGTCTCCGTAGAAACCGGAGACGCAGCTCTCGCAGTGTCGACCGGTCGTCAGGTCCTCGCACTTCTCGCACACGCTCTCGTTGACACACTGACTGTGACCGTTACACTGACAAGCTGCCAAAGGGGAGACAAAGGACAAAGTGCATGAGCATCAGAACATCACACACATCCTGGGGGAGAAAGGGAGAGGGGGGAGGGGGGTAGTTAAAGAATAAGCAGCCTCGGGCCCAAACATGGATGGATTTGTAAGTTCATTTGCGAGCAGGGTTCTGTACGAGCCCGGAGCCGTCGGCTGGTGCAACAAATCATCTTTATTCTCTTTGCCTGCCGGGTTTGTTTCAGGAATCCAGCTCACGGATCTGTTAGACGGAGATGCGTCACAGCGAGCTGCTGCTGACTTTTTCTCTTTGGTTCACATCATGAACAAAAACTGAAAAATTCTCCTACAAAGAAAATATATGAAAACCAAAGTTAGAAGACTAGTGGAACTCAAAGTAGCTCTAGTAGTACGCTGAAGAATTCTCCCATATCAACCAATTTAAAAATGATCTTTCTGTATTAAAACCATCATCTCTCCAGTTTTAGAGGGTCCATCAACGTCAAACATAAACAGAGTTAAGCTGACGGCAGCGCTCCAGGTGACTTTTTTTTTTATCTGTAGCACTATGAAACTTTGTGACCTTAAAACACTCGTTTCTGCCTCGTTTTGAAGTCTGTGAGATTTATTGAGGACATTCCTGGAGCCACCGTCGCCCAGCAGCATCCCGAAAAACGTGCTTTTTATTAACCCGGGACGTTGCGTCGCTTTACAGCTGAGTTTAGCTTCGCAGCACTGAGTCACACGCCAGTGACTGGACATCAACACTGTTTCGAACGCAAAGAAAAGCAAGAAGACTTTAAAGGAGGAAGAGAGGAAATGAAAGAGAGAAAGAGACAGAGCAAGAGATAAGACAAGTTAACATTGGACTGACTTTTACTGGCTGAAGGGAGCTCAGAGAAGAGACAGGATGGAAGATTGATGCAGAATTAGCCGTCGCTAAGGATGCCGCACTGAGACAATCTGCCTAAGTTCAGTAGTTCTTTGGAAATGCCACATGATCTGATCATAGATCCAAGGATAACGTCTCTGCCCTTACGCTCAGAGACACATGAGACAGAAGGACGGATGGATAGAGAGTCTGAAGCTAACAGCGACTGATCCAATGATCATGGGACGTAGGAGCATCCTTCTCATCTGGCTCATTGGTAACAGTTCCTCCATTTCCTAATTAGCTTGTCAGCTTCAACATCATTCTGAAGCGACCAGATATTTTTCAGATAAATTACTTTGTATATCGACAGAGATTATGTTCGGATCTGCGATCAAACTGACACGATCGGTTCACATCTCAGCGGCGTTAAATAAAAGCAGTTCGCCGGGGGCCCTGAAGTCTGAGAGGTGCAGATCTGAAACTCTCCCAGTTTTTGTTTCACCTTAATGGACCACGGAAAACTGTTTGAATTTGATGATACAAAACTGGGATAGACAAGTGTTGCATTTCTTTCAATATATTTAGAATATTTTTATTATTTTACTAAACAGAAAAAGAACCATTTGTGAGGTTTATCTCAATAAACAGGACTTTTTTTTCTCATTTTTGGGCCCAATATGTTAAAGCAGGTTAAAGTAAAAAAAAAAGAATCACTTGTGCTAAAAAAAGAGGAAAACGAAACACAAGTAAACTTTTTTTCCTTTTTCTTTTCATGTAGTGTATAAAGGTCAAATCAAAAGCATTCCAGCAGCCAAACAGTCTCAGACCCGTCAGCGTTTTAAGGACTTTGCTGAGGGGTTACCCTTCAGCTCTTTTACAATGACAGCTGCCACTGCACAGCAATCATATCATCTTCATTTGGAACTAAGCTTCCTCTGTCTGAATACAGCAGAAGAGATTTCAGTCATTAAGGTGGTACTTGGAGAGACTTCTGAGGTGGAACATGATGTAAAACGTTTGAGAACCACTGATCTAAAATATTTTGGTAATAAAATGATTAGAAAGTTTCTTCTTTTCAATATGATCTTCATATAAAGATGTAAACACGCTGCACCCTAAAAACATCCTGGCTGTTCTGCAACAAATCCGAAGCCGTCCAGCCATCTTTAAAGTTAATTTATTACATATTTACACCATTTGTTTAGTCTAAAATAACCAAATCACAGTTTTAAATTGGGAACATTTTCCAAGATGCAACATAAGTCTGTTGGCCTCCCCACCACCTCCAGTCCACCAACCTGGGCACTGAATGAAGGACCAGTTGTATTTGGCCTCGCTGGGGCACATGCTGGCATTGAGAGCAGGCTGGGGGCTGGTGGGTACACCGGGCAGGGTGGAGGGGGCCGGTACGGAGGTCTGGAAGGGCCCGCGGTAGGAACCCTCGATGCACTGGCCTTTGCCTGTGTTGCTGGGGTCGGTGCACCAACCGCAGCCCGGCTGGTCCAAACACTGTCCACACGTTCGGTATCCAGAACAGTTTTCAGCTGCAACAGAACAACACGGCGCCAGTCAGGACAAACACGTACGAAACTCCCGAGTCTTTTTCTCACGTTTAAAAACCGAAGCTGTTGCTGTTTGCAAACAGAAATTAATGAATTAGGTCAAACTTTCCTAGGCTCTGCAATATTTAATTTAGCTCATCCCTGAGCCTACAGTTCCCTCCACTTTCTCTTCAGAGCGATTTGCCTACATTTTAATTCCTATTTCTCGGCCCCTTTAGGGGATTCTCTGCCTATGGCTCCAAGTAGTGCAAGGTAAAATAAATTAAATGAGTTTTGGGCTGCACAGAGGAAAAACAAAGTAGCAGGCAGAGTTATCGTACTATTAAAGCAGATTATTAATCCCCATCTCATCTGCTACAGGGCCAGAGTTTAATTTGCTTGGCTAAATGAAGGTTAAAGACCTCCAAACATTTAAGACACAGCCCTCAAAAGAGCCAGACCTGGTTAAAACGCTGCCTCGCAGCATTTTTTAAGCCGACTATGATCTCCAGAGCTTCATATACAATATATTCAATCCCTTCAAAAGCAGGAGGGAGTGAGAGCTGAACATTGTGTCCCCTACCATTATATTATTTATTCTTATTTTTATATAGTAACAAACAACAGAAGCCTTTTGAGGTTCCCTTTCCACAAGAACAGGTTCATACTTTGTCCTTTCATTAAGAAACTAAACAGGTGATGTTATTTATCCCATTTAAACGACAAGATGAGCATTCTCCATCAGACAGAGACCCCCTGAAAATCAGACAAAAATATCTGCGTTCTTTAAACGCTCCCAGCAGGTGACGATGGAAACTCTGGTGTCATACCGAAGTCCAGCTAAACATTTGGATCGACCATCATTGTTGTCATTTCTGGGCCATATTACAGCATAAAATGGATCCAATACTTTTTTTGTAGGTTTTGATAACGTCAAAACGTTATCTGAGATCTGAACTGAATATTTAGAGCGACTCCACTCAGTAAGACGGCGTTTAACTTCTGGTATTTCTGGATAGAGTGAATAGACTGTTTTCTGTCCTCTGGCTCAGCATTTCAGTCATTTATAGAAAATTAATCCACAATTAGGTTTGAAACTGTGATTTCCAAGCTGAGGGTAGTTGTTTAACAATGTTAACATTTTGTCATGTTCACACAGTAATGATGTAATGGACAGGTTACCTGTTACAGCTACAGAGTTCATGAATATATGACTCAGCTGGGCTGATTTTAACGTTGCTGAGATCTACATCCTGTTTATTAAGCTTAAATGTAAGTACCATGGATCAAACTGGTCTGTTTTGGACTCATCAGTGTGTCCTGCAGGTATTTAATTTCCCCTGCTCCAACACACATAGCTCAACTTAAATGGATCGAACAGTCTATGAAGTTCTGCACAATGACTCAGTCATTAGAGTCTGGTGTGTTGGAGCAGGGAAACATGGAAAACCTGCAGGACCACAGCCCCTCGAGGACCAGGATAGAGGATCCATGTAATATACTATATTTCAGAGTGCAGTCTTCCAGGGGTCTGGGAGTTGTACACGAGGCGTTTGCAACTTCAGTTTAACATGTCTTTGGCTCTGCGAGGGTTCTCTTGTGAAAGAAACTGAAGATTTTTGTACACTTTGATCATTTTACATTTCATCGGTGGGAGATGTCGATGTGGGGGCTACAAAGGAAAAGCTCCAGTCGGAATGACTGGAAAAAACAATGCAATTATAGATTTAGTAAAACATGAGTTTAAATCTCCCAAAGAAACACAGAACAAACCCAACAGCAGCGACTAAAGTGTCAAAAAGAGCAATTCTTATGTTTCTGGTCTGAACATTTCTGTGGCTTAGAAGAAAAAATGTTGTCTCTTACGTGGACAGGTGCTCATGGTGTACCACTCCATACACTGGCCAAATGGAAAGGAGGCCACGTAGGCGTTGGAGTCTACACACTGCTTCATGTTACTGCACCACATGCACTCTGAGCTGCTGCTGGTGCACTCGCTGCACGTGCTGCGCAAGGCGCAGGGGGTCCGGCACTGCTTCGCGCTGTGATTGGCTGAAGGAAAATACAACACACACAGACATTCAGCATTTCTGCAACAGTCGATCTGCCTCTAGCAGTGAGCTCCACTGAGAGCGCTCGTCTAGAGAGACGACTGTTTAGACTAAATAATCATTTTCTGCTACAAGCCAAACAGTCTTGAAATAACATTTTTAAAATCACAATTTGGAAACAAGAGAGGTAAACCCACCATCCAATGATTAAAATCTGTGGTTTTCTCTGTATTACTTCACTTTTTGAAAAGTATAAAGTTATTTTCCTTCGTCATGCCATGAGCTCACCTGGCCGTTCACACAAGCTGCCGCTCACTGGGGTGATGCAGGACTGCACCTTCAGTCCGCTGTACGCCGGCTCGGCCAGGTAGCTGCAGAACCCGGCGTCGCTCGGCTCGCCGGGCAGCCACTGCAGGGTGGTGTTGGTGAAGGGCGAAATATCTTCCCAGCACCAGTATGACACATTGATCTTCCTCAGCCCCACCCAGGGGGTCAGCGTGACCTTGTGCTGAAAAGCCAAAACAAAGGTTTTATTTACATTTATGCTCTCAGATTTTAAGCTAAATCCACCTGCTAACCATCTCCCCATGGTGTGAAATGCTGTCTGAGATGTTTTGTTGGCTCCTTATATGTGGAAGATCTCAGCTAAACATGAAAAAAAGCTTAATTCATCTCAACTGTTGCAAAGCAACAATAAAAGTTGGTTTGTTTCTGAACCCGATGGCGTTTTTGGAAAAGCCTGGAACGGTTTAACAGCAGACGACAACACTGCATGAAGACGTCTGAAATGTTTTGAGCTAATCTTCAATTATCAACCACAACATGAACCCAAACTGATCACAATTACTCATTTTGACCGACAGCAGGCGCCCAAACCACTTCACTGGAATGAATGGAGGACATTAAATACAAACACCTCCAACCGAGGGAGAAGATAGCTTCTTCCAGGAAGTCCTGGTCAAGGTTACATTTAAAAAAAATATGATCTAAAATTAAAAATGGGCTTAATGATGTGTGAAATGATATATAAGACAACAGATTTCCTTTAGAAGTTTTAAAAGATTTCCAGTATTAGATCTGGTGTCATATCGGCTGGTACGCTGTGAAAGGCAGCGAGACATTGTAAGCAGGTTATTTATCTAACAATGTTTTTCCAATAAACAGCAACATGTGCATTTTTTCTTTTTTGTTTTAGAGGAGGCCACCTTAAAAAAAAAGTCATAAAGGCTTTAGTGGCGAGTTCACGATCTGCGGCTCATAAAGGACGATGCAGCGATGCGGATACGAGCATAATCCAGGTTTTTAATAAAGGATGGAGTGAATGATAACACAAGGTTGCAGATACAAGCGGCCTAAATGAGTTTCCTCCACAGGACTCCATTTGATTTGCTATTTATTCATTTGTGTAGTAAGCTGCCATTTTGGGGTTTTTTCCCTTTTCAAATCAAATCAACCTTTATCTATAAAGCACTTTTCATGCAACCAGCAAACACAAAGTGCTTTACATAATAAAAACAGTTAATACATATTAACATATAGCAAGCCTTCACACACCAAAGTGTAGAAAAATGTAGAAAAACACACCTCATAATAATCTCCTTCACACACAAAAAACATGAACTCCAAACACTTGTTTCTGTCTCTTAAGTGAATGTAGATATAAAAATGTTAATAGAAATAAACATCTGGCTGGACGCTGCTGTGAAGAAACGATGTCACACCAGGAGACAGCCCACCCACTACCACAGGAGCAACCCAGATCCGGGCAGGCCGGGGCGCACACCACATGTTGAGTCCATTTTTCTGATTTTGTTTTTTTTTATTTGACTCTGCTCTTGTTTTATTTTCTGTGCTCGATGTGTTAGAGAAATGTTTAAAAACTAATAAAAATAAAATACTCTACTTTTTTTAAAGTTTGGATTTGGTTGTAATTTTTGGACCAATATATTAAGAAAGTAGGTTAAAGTATAATAAAACTTTTATCAGATCATACAAGTCAAGGGTGTCCAAAGTCAGTCCTCGAGGGCCGCTGTCCTGCAGGTCTTCAATGTTTCCCGCTTCCACTCAATTTGAGTCAGGTGTGTTGTAGCAGCGACACATTGAAGACCTGCAGGATAGTGGCCCTCGAGGACCGAAGCTGGACACCCTTGATATAAGTGAAAATAAAGATACCAAACATTTTTGTACGAGGTTTATGAAGGCAAAATAAAAAGAAACCATTTGATTAAGGATCGAAATAACTTCCCCAGTCTCTATTATAGATCCCGATTAAATGGTAAAACACAATTAATTCATAAAAAAGACTCTGAAGAGTCCAAGGAAGGTATGCAAATATGCAATTTTGCTGTCCAACAGACCAAAAACCCAAAAGCATTCAGGTTACAATCCTTTAAATAAATTTACTGAAGATAAATTGTAAACTGGAAAGATGCAAACAAGGTTTTGGTGCATTTCTTCCCACGATGACACAGTTGAGCCGGGACATTTTAACATACGCGTCAGTTTTCCAGACAACAGCAGGATTGTAAGCGTTCCAGTCTGTATCATCCATTGTGGATGCAGATCGGCAGATCTGCATCAAACGCGGCCCGGTCACTGATGACATAAGCAGCCCTGCGATGATTAGTCGATTGTTGGGGAAGATTTCTGGGTACTTGCTCTAATGGAGCAGTGAGGCACATCTGAGCTCTGCGGAAAAGATCTGTTAATGGGAAATGTTTCATGCTTACTGGTCCAAAAACCAGAGGGGGGAAAAAACTCTTACCAGAGCTCCTCTAGATTTAAAGGCAGAAAAAAAAAAATACAGCACTTCAAAAAGCTACAGCAAAGACACCCAAGGGCAAAAACGAAGGAAGTTGCACAAAACTCAGCTGCAGTCAGAAGTCAGAGAAAAGATGTGGAAGAAAAATGTTTTCTGATCCGATCCTGTGGATGTTTTCTTGTTAAAGCAACTGTTTTATGGTAACCTTCCAAAGCAGAGGCGCCTTTTTGTGATCTTTGTGGTGTAATAACCGATTTCTCCATTTTATCTGCGACGCACTCCGTGCACCATCAGCAGCGTCGGTATCTCATTCACTGATAACCGTACATTACACATCATTTCTCTAATCCGGTAATCCTCAGCCTTACCAGCGCTCTCCTGATCGGCAGCTCCTTCACCACAAAGTCCACCTTCTTCTGCGTGGTCAGCGAGGCCAGGACGCCACCGTGGTTCCTGCAGGCCAGCTTTACGTTATCGTACGTCTCCTTCGCTGTGAGGAACTTCAGACAGGAGTTGCCCACCAGATGCCAGTCGTCACCGCACACGTTCTCTGCAGCAGAGAGAGCACGTGTTACATGCTGGCCTTAGAGGGGATAAAGGGCGGACTTAGACAGGATGAACACATGTTTTGTTTATCCACACCTCACACTTTTTTTTACTCGTCATGTCATAAATAATCTGAACAAAATTAGTAGTGTTTTTTCTCCTGGAGCTCATGTTTTGTCAGATGTAGTGACATCTAGTGGCTCAAACTGCAACTTACAACTAACTGAGCACACTCGAATGATTGAAGACTCAAAAAAGAAAAAGAAAATTCTATTGTGTTGTACAACTCTTTTCCCTGACCTCGTTAGAAAATATCACCGGGTGATAATAAAGTGGTCAGATGCAGCATTGATGCTACAAACGTTCCATAAATCTTCAACAGAAAGTGTTTTAGATACAATCTTATCACAAAGTTACACAAACTCCATATAATCTTAGTATGCAAAAGGTATAAAGTACCTATTTATGATCAAGGTTGGTCATTTAGAAACACTAAGGCTAAACCATCACAGTCTTCTCACACATTTACAACTGCATAAACATACTGGACCATTGCATCAAAAGTTGTGGGGGCGCGTTAAAAAACTGTAGTGTCCCACGCCTGAAAGTGCCGCTGTAACGCTGCCACAGAAACGCACCAAAAACACGCAGAACATGCAGATTAACTTGTGCGATGTAACAAATCTGAGGCACCAAACGAAGGATTTTCCCTCAGGAAGTTAACATCATAACAAAAGTCATCACCGGGGTAACGAACATCTGTATTCTGCAATATTTGTAGCTATTGGCTGGGTCTGAACATGTAGGTAACGGGGCGAGATGTGGCTATCACCATCAGCTGTATCCTTAGTCCAGGAAAGATGCGTATGGGTTATAAACGTGTGGACGAGGCCTTATTTCCTCTCTTCCTTGAAAGGATAAGCCTGTGTATCCTTGTTAATGGAGATCTTATAGGAAGCATTGAAGAGGGTTCCTAGATAGGGAAGGAGAGAGGGAGTGAAATCTAAAATCCCAGCACTAGAGACTGTGTTCCCTTCGGCTCTTCTGATGCAGAATTTTGGACAACCATGTATCCTTGAGGTAATGAAAACGACTGTCATACTATCAGGCATTAATTCCTCCCTTCAATGTTATTTCGGTGTGATTTGTGAAAGGGCAGAGTTGGAACGAGGGGAGTCAGAGTCCACCCACCTCTAAGCCGGTACAGAAGGTAGTACCATAGGCTTCATTTCACAAATGGCATCGTGGGTGTGAAGTCGCGATCAAGCAGGATGTACGCAAACTGGGAGGCGGTACACGAAATGCTAACCATGCCTCGTCTCATCCTGCGACGCCATGATGATGTGGGAAAAGACTGAGTGGTGCTGGATTAGGCTGATGTGTTCAGGTCGCTTGGGAATGGGCAGCGCTGGTTTAGAGAGGGGCTCATATGACAGAACCGACATGTGAAAGGGTTTATTCTCTACTAATGACACATGAGGATGGATATTCATCCTCCTCAGCATGAATGAATCTCTGTTAGGAATCACGGCCCAAAATATTCAGGAGGATTTTAAAGTATAAAAACAAAGGTTTTATGTAAATGCATCTTTCAGCCGATCAGGGTTGATGCTTTTTTTTTGCAGGTTTTGTTGAGGCTACCTGGCAGCGCGATGCATTCTTGGTTGCGAACGTCCCACTGGCAGTTTTGGTCCAAGGCGCAGCTCTTGCAGCTGGTTTTCTTGTTGCAGACGTATGAAGGGTTGTCCCTCGGGCAGAGGTCATAATCCACGATGGCCCCCTGAGAAGAGAGACCAGAATAAAAAAACATCAACACGCTGGACTCCAAACCGTTTATATTTCGTGCTCCATAACGACGTCAAACCATCTGAAACCAGCTGAAAACTTAAAGATTAAATATTAAGCATGTTGAAAAAAAAATAAAAAAAAGTTTAGAAGTCTTCTTTATGAATAGACATGTTAAATTATTAAACAAGTGAGTGCGCAGAAACTGACCATCATTTATGGAATATTAATGAGACAGCATAGTTAGAGCGCTGAGGAAGACACATGAGCCGTCTCTGAGCATCTGACAGCATCTAAATGAGGAGTGATGATTTGATCACAGATTGACAAATCAGATCGAGAGTCGGAAACAAGACGGCGCTCCGTCAGTTCTTCATTTAATCATTAATCAAGTTTGACACGTCCCAATTTATTTGATGAGGTGAAGCAACTGGCGGGAAATGAACCGAGGGCGCATTTCAACAAGGAATCCTTCAACCTGGTGAAGGTAGAGGAGATCAGCTGTGTGACGGTTAAATGCTCGCGTTAACGTGAGATTAATTGAATAACTTGGACAAATATTTGTGTTTTGGAGCCGATCCCAAGTCAGCTGCAGATGTTAGGACTTCGGATGTGCAACAGGAGACATGCAAAGCTGCTGGATGGAATATTGTTAGAATCTGTGAGAAGGACTGAATTTCTTTTAGTGAGTCCTGCTGTGTCCTACTGGTTATTATGCTATGGAGGATATTATTATGCTGATTGGCTTAATCCCTTTACATTTGGCTCAAAATGACTCAGATTTTCTGCTTGAGGATGCATCGTCTTTCCTTCCTGCAGACAACTTGTTTGTTTGCCTCTAAGTGACATACTGTATAAACCTCTACACAAAGAATAAACTCAGGAACTCAGTGCTTCGGCTCATATCATCACAGTCTTCACAACAAACCAGAGAAAGCAGCATGACAGCTGTTCTTGTGTTTTTGAAGCTTGTAGTCATTTGATGGTAAAAGCAGTGTTTTACCATCTGGAAAATTAGTTTACTTCCACTTTGAAATTGTGACCCAGGGAGCCTTTTTTGAGGGTCAGTAAAGCTTTAATTGTTGGCCTGAGATGCAAACCTCACACTGGGATTTTGATTTGATTTATGGAATTACATCTGAAATAAACTCTGCCATTATCACCAACTTACACAGACTCCATTTATCATCCTACTCCCTAAACAATAGTTGTCTTTGTCTTTTATTTATCATTCAGTCAGTAAACCCTAAAATTGTTTATTTTATAGTCTGTATCTCTGCAGAAGGCTGGGAACAGACATGTTTTGTATTCAAGCCCAAACTTACTAGAAGTTACTATAACTTACTATAACAGTCTAGCAGATGCAGACTATTATAGTATAAGTTGTTACTTAGTGCTTACATTACTCCTGTTAAACTTCGCCACTTCAATCCTAATATACCAGACACTTGCATTAAGCGTGCTGAAGATGTTGGTATCCTCGACCACTGTATGTGGGGGTGTCAAAAGCTCCAGATGTTCTGGAAGGAGGTCTTAGAGCCCAAAAAGTCGTCCCCATGGAGGCTAAAATGTGCCTATTACACAGATACCCTGGAGATTTTCTAGCAAATACAAATAAAAACACAAACTAATCAATTTCTGCTCGTTGTCAGCCAAACATGTAATCACTTTAAACTGGAAGGAAACTCAAAGACCCAACTTTAGACAATGGATGAGGGAGATGTTTTGTAGTTTGGCATTAAAAAATGAACTTGTGCATATATCTAGAAGATGTGGATGCCCTTTCATTTTATGACCAACATGAATGTGTAAATACCTGAAATTACATTTAGAATTAGCTAAGGATGGGAGCCTGAGCAAAGTCAAATAAGACTAGAAAAGGGCTTTATAATCACAGTCCAGCCGGTACCAGAATCAGTCCAAAATGTGTGAAATCTGTGGCATAGCTAGAGAACTATGGTCAGAAAGGGAGGAGTGAAGAGGAGGATCACCTTATTTTTGTTTTGGGATTTTTTACAAATTTTTTTTTTACAAATCTTTGTGTTTATTCTCTCTCTTCTCCCGTTTTCTTATTGAAAAGTTTTGTTTATTCAAATGATTACAAACCATTAAAAAAAGTGTTGAGGATTTTTTTTTTATATTATTACACGTATATTCGGTGAATCAGATCATCAAGACACTTTGAGGTAACGAAACTTTCACACCCAAATTTAAGCTGTGAAACAGGTTTCAAGACCTCCCAGTACATCACGCACACTGCAAAAAACCTTAATGTGAGGAAAATAAACACTTAATTTGAGAAGATTCAGAATAATTAAATGAAATAATTGAAAATAATTACACTCAGTAAAAGTTTTTGAAATTAGACAAAAGTTCTAAACTTCAGACAAGTGATAAATATCTTAAACCAAGTGAAGAAACACTCATTCCAAGTCCTTTATTACGTAACAAAAAACAAAAAACTAACCTGTAAATGCTTCTTTCAGTGTTTCTTTCTCACTTTGATAGAAAATATCTTAAAACAAGAGCAACTCGACACTAAACTAGATGATTGTTCTGAACTGGAGAGTTGCCGATGTAGCAGTGCACACAGCAGCGGATTGGGCTCCTTGAGTAAGACTCTTCACCCATCTCGCCTCCAGTTTAGTGTACGAATCCATGACAGATTGATGTGGCACGGATACATTTCCATCCGGGAGCTGTGACTAAACATGTAGCTTAACCCCTGAACGCCTGAATTTATTTACAATGATATAAAAATGTAAAAATATATACTGAATCTGGAAAAATAAATATATTAATTGAATTGACAATAAATAAATAAAGGTAAATAACAAATATTTAACAAAAATATATATATAAATAAGAGTGAATGAAAGCAAATAAATTGATTTGATATAAATAAAATAAAAGCCCAGAAGTGGTTTGTTGCAAATTAAGATCTCTTCTAACAAAGAACCAACACAGAGAAGCGGTGACAGGCTGGTTAGAGGTTATTTTTAACTTAATAAAAACGACTTGTAATTAGTGTTTCACAACTCATTTCAAAATAAATCTCTTTTGTCTAAAATGAATCTTACCAGGTGTAATTACCTTCCTGCACTGGCACGTTATTTCACTCTGAATCTTTACAACTTGAGTCTTTATCCCCCTTATATTAATATATTGGAGCTATAAAAAAAACAACCTTTAAATGTTTCTGTAACTAAGCCACTCGGATTAAAACACAATCATTTCTACTAAATCTCCTCCTGGAATTTTACACAATAGGGAACTTTTAAATCCCAAAAAAAGGGAGATTGTTTAACCGACTGAATAATGGACCACCTCGTATGTGTGAGCGTCCAGCCTGCCCCTCGGCAGAGTCGGCTTTCTTACTGTGGCAGAGGTACAGTTGCTTCCCAGCGACACGCACTGGCCTGAACACCACTGGCAGCTGTTGGTGTTGGCCGTGCAGCTGTAGCAGTCTGTATACTGGTCACACCGCTCGTTATCAGCATCTGCAAGTACACGAACAATCACATCATCAGCTTTACGAACGATACTGAGAAATGGGAAAAATACACCACAAGGCTGTCTTCAGTTTGACTGTCTGAGGACACTTTCTTTCTTTTTTTTATTTACTTTTTTTAATTAAATGTACATAATGAGAAAGGTTTTCATTAAAAATGATTTAGTGGATGTTTCCTTTTAATAAATTACCATCATTAAAATGACCATCTTCATTGTTTTCCACAGTTTTGCTCATATCAGACTGCAGCAGCTCTAATTATTACCCTTCATCATTTACGGTTTCTAGAGTTTAACCTTAAAGTTTGAAGCAAATCCAGAAAATGTATTTATATTTTTCATTCCTCCTCCGCTTTTATAATTCAGCTCACTTTGTTTCTGCTGTGAAGAACTCTGAGAGGCCCGGACATGAGTAACTGTCATTTACTGGAGATATTAAATGTGTCTGGAAGATGTTTCAGAGCCAGCTTTTATGGACCCGCTGTTATGTCAAAAATAAAAAAAATCTGACTCCTACGTCATGTCAAAGTTTTTCCCCAGGTTTGGTAAGAAATGAGAAACTGTGACAGGTGGAAAATCTTTGTCCTTCAGTAACATCTTGCTGAGTTAAATCTTTCTACAAATGCTATTTATCGAGCTTAAAATGACATTTTTAAAGAGACGTTTGTTCATTTCTAAACTGAAACGAGAGCAGAGCAACAAGAGCAACATGTTCCAGCACAGTGTCACATAAACATGGACGATTTCTAGATGACAACTTTTCATGTTTATAAACGTGACAAACATGAAGTTATGAATCACGTCGGACTGACGGTTCAGATCTCAGAGGCCGGTTACGGGATGATTCAAATCCAATGAAATGTGATATTAGAAAACCCTGGTCTACATTTCTTTCAGAGTACATACATCGAGACATGGTGATGTAGCTTCCTATTATTTTCAAAACATCCGGTCTATGGTGAACATGGTGGCTCCTTCAATCTTAGCATTAGCTGCTTGTACTGGAAGCTAATGGGCTGCAACATAGACAACACGTTAATGCTCTACTTTGTTTACTCTCCAACTTCCCACTGCTGCACGCCACCGTGCTCTTCTTCTACCTTCCCCTCACATTTTGCTAATAAAGTAACGAAAGTTATAGTGATGACATTTAAAGCAGTTAAAATATCCATCTTTTCAACAGCTATGCAGTTTTTTTACACTTGCGTGGATGTAAAATAACAAAAATCTGATCATTATCTAATTTCTTTTCTTTCTTTTTTTTATTTAATGCACACATATAAACAATAATAAATAACAAAACATAACAAACAAAAAATAAATAAAATAAAATAACCGAAAGAATTAAACAACAAACAATATGACATAAGTCCCTAAAATAAACAACTTGATATATTGAATAAGGATAAATGGACATTAAGAAAAAGAAACAGTTAAAAGTAAAAAATACATAAATAAAAATAAAGATAAATATTTGATTTGTAAAAGTAAATAAATAACAATAGAATGTTCAGTGATTCAGTCGCCCCTTTGCAGCAGTGATGATAATCTCTGTTTGTTTTTTTATATTATTATTATTATTATTCATAATAATAATAATAATAATAATATGTTTTTCTACATCCACACATGGCTTCCGTCTTTTCAACATCAGACAC
>JBBBVU010000021.1:22129763-22162642 GCA_037177055.1 Atherinosoma microstoma | reverse complement strand
GGAACAAACTCCCAGAAACCTGCAGGTCTGCTGAGACTCTCAGCAGTTTTATATCAGGGTTAAAAACTTTTCTATTTGCAGCCTTTTATCAGAACTGATAATTAACTTTTATTTCTTGCATTTTATCCCATCTTCTTCTGTTTTTATCTCATTTATCTTAAAAGTTTATTTTTAACACACCTTATGTTTCTTCTGCACAATACTACCCTCTGGAGAGCAGCTCTGTCTGCTTCTGTGTAGTTGCCAAAAGGTTTTCAGCAGTTCTTCATCAAAATCCTGAGGAAGTACAGTTGACGCTCCCTTTTCAGATCGTTGCCGGAGCCTGAACAGCTGCTCCACCTCCTGGTGTCCGAACCTCAGAGGCAGGGGCTCATTCCTGTTCCGTCTGAAGTCCCGGATAAGCTCCTTTGTTTTCCTGATGTTCAGGGACAGGTTGTTATCCGCACACCAGACGGTCAGTCTGCAACTTCATCCCTGAATGAATGTGTGGGGGAGTAGCCCCAGGTGTGGAGGGAGTACAAGGCCGGGCTGAGAACACACCCTTGAGGTGCTCCTGTACAAAGTGTCGGGACAGGGGAGGTGTGGGGACCAAGTCTCACAGTTTGTGAGCGGTTCGTCAGAAAGTCTTTGATCCAGACTTAGATGTTCATGAGGCGCAAGTCCTGCAGCTTCCTGACTAGCATGTTGGGGACAACAGTATTAAAGCCATGAATAAAAGCCTCACATATGTACCCTTCTTCTCCAGGTGGGACATGGCAACATCTTTTTGCCCTGTAAGATCCACAGAGGACGCCTTAAACTCTGCTCTCCGTATTACCATTACCAGGATTTTTCCTAATATTGAACACTGCTTCACCATTTGTTCACTGGTAAACATGAGAACCATAAAATCAATATATGCTCCATTCATAAGATAAGATGTATATTTTTAGAAAAATGCAGCATGTCAGAACAACGTTGAAAAAGTATGTGTATTTCAATATCAGGGGTAAAATTCTGAAAGTTTAACAGATCAATTAAAGAAAAGTTAAACATCTACCTGTTTAACAGAAGGTTTAAGACACAAATATAAAAAAAATAAAAAGAAGCTTGAAGAACAAGTTTAATCCGGGATGGTAAAACCAGAAAGTGTGGTGTTTCATCATGTTTCATCTTTGAATATCAATCGTTAAGTCGAAGATTTGCGTAGTAGAGGAGTGTTGTAGTAAAGGAGTCGGGCCATATAAGTTTATACTTCTTCTCAGACATGAAATGTGAAGATGTAAATATCGTAAATAGAACATGTTGGAAATAAACTAAACTCCACTCCCCTTGGATCAGTTAATTAGGTTAAAATCCAGTTTTAGTTGGAAAGTAATCAAAGCCTCTACTAGAGGTGACTGTGTAAACCGTCATAGATGTACAACATACAGTAAACGGGTGTTATCAGTCAAGGGTGGTGAGATTTGGAATAAAATTCCAGCTGGTAAAAGAGAATAAACCACCTTTAAAACTGAACTCATCTCAGATGACAAAGAAACAGATCTGTGATCATTAATCTTAAAAATATTTTAGATTGAATTCTGTATCATTTTAAATGTGTGGTTCTCTTTTTAGTGCTGTGGTTTCTCACTTGGTTTATAAATTATGGTTTGTTATGCAGTGTGTTAGCCTTCCGGCCAATTCTGGCACATTTACATTGATTTGTTTATTAATATGCATTATTCTTTTTAAATAAATGAACCTTTTAGTAAACACTGACATCAGTAAGTGGCTCTCAATGGTTACTGTAACTATGGTTATTGTTTAAAGGGATATTTGTCAGCGTTTTCTGCATGATTATCAGGACACTGACCGCAGAAATGAGGAACACAATGACCAAAGACACACAACTGTACAAATTGTATAGAACGGTTTATTAAATTTAGACTTTTAAGAAGTCATCATTGTCCAACACACTCCATTTCATGAAGGGCATTCATTATAACACCAACCCAAAAAAGGATTGATCAGGGCATCGGAACATAAATAAAGCAAATAAACATATTTACAATCCAATGCGGACAGAGACGTGGGGAGTTGTGCACGAGAACACGCGACTAACATGTCCATCCAGAGAGGACACACTGAGAGGAAGAGTCTTTTCAACTGGGAAAATAGTCTACCCGGACAGCAGGAGTGGAGGGAGGATAAACACATGGAACAAAGCATGAAAAACCTACTTAGAATTCACATTTAAGTCTTAGTTTGATAGAAAGGAAGAACATCTCTAGAATTAATGAGAAAAACACTTATCAATAATGCTGTAATCAGTATTAATGGTACAGAGATATTTACTACTGGAGAGGGACTGAAGATGTGGAAGGATTTTTTTACGAATCCTTCTGGCTCATTTGTGAAAGACTTAATCAAATAAAACTTTAAAGATTAATTCTACAAAAGTATTATCTTGCCTAAACTTAAGTAACGGGACCTTCATAAACAGCAAATTCTGTCTGGATTTCTGGGATGCATCTTTATCAAACTCTCCAGTTTCATCTTTTATCATGGCGGGAGTACACTTGGCTTAAATATTCGGAGAGAAAATTCGATGGATAGATGAACGGACATCGGTTTGGCTTCCTTCATTAGACACAAAAGTAATCCAAAAAACAAACAAACAAACCTGCAGAGTAATCTAAAAAAAAACTTTTTTTCCTTTTTTTTTTTTCCCTTTTCTTAAAGAGAAGATCTTTAGAAAAAGTACAATCATAGAAAGCATAATTACAGTTAATATTAGTGTCGGTACCAACGGGTCAGTTGACTCTCCCAGCACTTCAGGAAAACGATGCTTATGTGGATCACGTAAGCGTCGTCAGGTCCAGGTCCCCCGCAGGCGGTGCAGGGGGGGGGGGTTAAAGAAAACAGCATCAACTTCTTAACTAAACAGTTTGTTCCAGCATCGTGGGAGAGCTGCAGACCTCGGCGTTTGCGGTTTTCGTGTTTTGCGGTTTGAACGTAACAGAGAAATTTTTGGGGGAAAAAAGTGAGGCGAGTCATCGGTTACAGAAAAAGTACACTTAAACTGACTTTCAAATGGCACTCTGGTTCCTGCAGCCTCTCCTCTGGTGGTCCACTTGGTTCCCCAAACATGAAAACAAAACACTGAGAATAATATCAAAGAGGTGACCACCATCGTCATCATCATCATCAGTCTCTGGAGGTCACACAGTAACATTCAGCTATCCATTAATGGCAGATTATCTTCACTTTGTTCCCTCTCTCACAGTATATCACACTATCTTACAGTTTCTTCATGAAAAAGCCTTTTACAAGCAATGGTGTCTTACATTATGTACAACATCGATCAAACTTATCCTCTGGATTATCAAAGAAAAAGGGTATAAACAAGTTCTTCCTTCAGTTATGTACAGAGAAGGAAAAGGGAAGTGTTAGAAAAAAGATTGAGCACCTCAGAGTCATTCTGTAAAATTTACACACGGGGAAAAAAAAGCTGCGTCCGAGATTCTCTCACATTCACGCCTTCGTTTTCCTATCAGATACATGCAAAAAGACGTGAGCCAAAAGCTCGGCATACACTCAGAGGGGGGGCCATGGTCCCCTTTCTAAAGGCAAGCCACTTCAGGTCGGGACTTAAAACTTGTTTCTAAACAATCCGCCACCTTCTCCCATAAAAACAAAAAGATGACCTTTTTTGTTTTTGTTTTTTTTTGGTCTCCCAGATCAGGCTTAATGCAGACACTAGTGAGCAGAATGAATGGTCAAGCATCAAAGCCCTATTTGAGGGGCGCCCTCTTGCTTGTGGTGTCTGAGGTGTAGTGTTGTTGGGTGAACACTGGGAGGAGCAGCATGGTGTGACCAGACTGGATCGGATGTGGAACGGTTCTATGCTCGGCTCTTGGGGATGATTACGTTTGCCACGTGGGAGTGAGAAGAGTTGTCATGATGATTACCAAAGTAGAGGAACCGAGCAGGATGTGATCTCGTTAAGCTTGATGAAATGATGGTGATGGGGTGGGTGGGGTGGGGTGCTGACTAGCAGATTGTGTCGATGGATTTTCAGGTAGTGGATGTCTGCCGTGAAGGACGGCCCATTGAGGAAGCGCTGTAGGTGCGGGAGCGCTGCCTCATGGCCAGTCGGCATGGCAACTCCAGCTCCTGGAAGAGGGGTATCCCTGTGATGTCAGCTGCCTCGGGACGCTCGCTGGGGCTCAGTGACAGCATGCTGCGGACCATACCCAGCTGGGGATGGAAAACAGAACACATGTAAAGAACACCTCTAACCCTAAAAAACTCCAAGTCTTTTTTTTCCTATTTGTTTGTCTGCCTAGTTTTTTTAAATGTAAAACTGCAGGTAGAGGCTGAACCCTTTTTTATCCCAGTCACCATGGCGACATGATGTTTTCAGGACAGTCTCAGCTGTCAGGTTATGAGGCTAAAATGATGTAAAATGAATGTATCAATAGATATAGCACCATAAAGGCTAACCGGAACTAGAAAACAGAATTTATCACAAACAGTAGAAATAACGCACAGACCAACAGTGACCAAACCTTTTCTCATCCCAACATCATTCTCTCAAGTCTTTCAGGAGAAAAAATATTGGCATTGAAACAAAAACACAACAGAAACTATTTACACTCGTTCCTCATTTACAGGTTATTTATGCTACTATTTAACTCCTATCCTCACTAAACCAACTGCAACTCTGCTCCCTTATTGATCTTTGGCTGCTCCTGATTGGACATAACTGTTCATTTAAACTCTCTGATTGGTGGAAAGTTTGACAGGAAGTGGCTTCATCATAATTTCCGGGTCAAATTAGAGGTCTTTTATCAAAATAGTAGCGATAAGGAAAGCAAACCATCACAACAGAAGTCTCTTAATGACCCTTTTTCATGAGGAAATGTGATAAATAATGGTGTTGTCATGGATTACTCATTGTAAAGTTACCACAGTCTCTGAATGAAGACTACATTTTGTGGCTGGATTGTAAACCTCCTGGAGAGGATATAAACATCTGGAAGATTTCCACAGATCACCTAAAAGGCAAGTTATCCATCACAATTTACTCCACAGAGTTACAAACTACCGTTCCTGAGAAAATGTTGACAATATAAACCGTGGTGCTCTGGGCTCCAGTTTCATGTGTTAATGATGTTGATTTTTGGTAATAATTAACTGTTTATTACAACTAAAGCCATCATGTCTCATAAAAATGAGTTAAACCAAACAGTCAATAATTAGGGCTGTCAAAGTTAACGCGTTATTAATGCGCAACTTCTTTTTAACGGCGGTAATTATTATAACGTGCAAATTAACGTCTGCACTGTCTGCGTAATTTCAGGAAGAGATGTGGAAAGAAACTGACCCAGAATGGATCTTTTACACGGACAGTTTAGCTTTAAAGTTCTGCAAGATGGTTTTCTGGGCCAGACTGAGGTATTTTATCAACTAAGTTCACTAAATAATGCAGGAGAAGGAGACTCAAACGACCACGGATCAAGGAAAAGAAAATGAAACTTAAACTTGCGGTGACAGACAGAATGCTCTGCAGCGCTGCATTCAAGGTAGCTCGGAAATCACAACTTACACAGTCTCACACAAAGACAACTATAACATTTAAGAAAAAACAAATCAAGATTAATCATCTGTTTAAAATCGATGTTGGCTTCCTTAGAAAAATATAATAAAATATATAAAATAAAAATTAAAAAAGATTTTTTAAATATCATGCGATTAATCACGAGTTAACTCTGGACCCTCATTCGATTAATCGCGATTAAAAATTTTAATCGACTGACGGCAATATCTTTTTTCATAAACTACTGTTTTATTTCCTGTAAACAATCAAACCCTATTACACAAAGACTTGAGATAATTGATAATAACGGCTTTGAGCTTCTCATTTGAGGTTTTATCAGAGTTTATTCAGCATGCCCGGTGAGTTAACGCCACAGTCGTCACATCTGATGGTTTTATATGACCCCTCATAATATGTAAACAGTCTGCTCAGACAAATAAGCTGTATATTCAATGCTGCATCAAAAATGTGGTGGCACTGATCGAAATAAAGATAAAACTCCTGATAGTGTTGGCATGGTGACACTGACACGTGTGATCACCTGCAGCCACTGAAATCAAACTTCATTTTACTTCTTATGCTTATAAGACTTTCCGCCACCATCATGAGAAAATGATGTGCAGCGTTCAATTATTATTATTATCATATTTGTATTGTATATAATTATAAATTTGTGCAGGGTAAAAAAAACCTATAGTTTACCTAATGACCAGACATTACTGAAGTAAAACAGCACATAAATAGTACAGAGGGGTTGTTGGATGAGAGGTGGAAGGTATTTTAAGTGTCGTAGAATCACAGATTGTGCTACAGGATTACAGTAATCTCATTACAAAGTAAACAGGATGATGAAACTATAGCCCAAACCTAAATAGATGCTAGGCCCAGGACAAAAACTAAGTTAAGATTTAACACACAAATGCTACTATTTACATTTCAAATGATGTATTTTAAATGTAAATGTAACTTTATATTCTGTTTATGTGGAGGTAAAATAATCCAAACACACCATCTAAGTGGATTATCTCAGCAGGTTTGTCTCACCGGCTGGATTACACAGGTGCTGAAGGGTCATTTAAATGTGTTACTCAGTTTCTATGTTTATCAGCTGAGCTCTGCATGAACAAGTTTTCATGGGTGGATGTGCAATCTGTATGTGGAGCCACTAGGTGGCAGCACATGACCACTCACCTCCTGAACGTTGTTTATGGCGAAGACCTCTGGGAAGCGCAGCGCTCTCACCTCTGTGAGCGTCTGGAAGGGAAGAAGGATGTAAACACCTGTGAGTGGAGCTGCCCTAATGGCTCATGAGATCCTTTGTTACTAAGACAAAAGGTTTCACCCTCGACTGTAAAAGCTACTGTATCAGGAAAAGAAAAAATATATAGCTTTCCTACATCAATGGTCCCTGGACACAGGAGGGAATAATGAAGTGAATAAATAAAATAAATACATTTTAGTCCATATGTTTACTGACTCACCCTCACTCTTTCCATTTGGGTCCTGAACGGATACAGCAGCTCAAACATAATCAAACCCAGAGAGTAAATGTCGACTTTGTGAGAGTACGAGTTTCCGGAAAGCTGCCGAAAGAAAAACAGAACATGATGGATTTAGATCCAACCCTTCAACACGATCACACCTGCCAATAAAAAAACAGTAAGATGCCTCCTCACCTGCTCTGGGCTCATGTAAAGCTTGGTGCCGACCTGGCCCGTGTGCCGGGTCAGCAGCGGGGCGGGGGTCAGAGGCTCATCCTCGTCCTCCTCCTGGTCCATGGCCGTCACCAGACCGAAGTCTCCCACTTTCACCACGTCATCCATGGTGAAGAAGATGTTGGAAGGCTGAGGGGGGGCCCAGAGGAGACGGGTTATCCAACATCCATCTTTAGATTTCACGTTTTTCGTTCAACCAGATGAATTTAAAACTGGGATAAAAATCTTGATTCAAAACGGAGTTTAGTCAAACCACGAAAATGTATCATCATTAGCGTCTATATAAACAAGATAAGGCTCCATCCTTCAAAACAAGCGTCAAGATTCACTACGACCGGCAACATGGCTCAAAAAAAGATTAATTCTCCAAATTTTCACCCCAAATTCCATTTCTGATTTAAAACCAATGTTTTTGTTTCTGTTTTCCTTCCTTAAAAAACATACAACAAATACTCAAAATAAGTCATCCTTTCTGGGAGTTTTCACCTCTTCTTAAAGTCCAACTAAACACAAGCTTTGATACATGCACCAGACCCTGCCGCTGTAAACAACAACAATATAAAACCACAAAACATGTAGAACGATGAGCTACAATGTCCAACCACCAGGGAGAGAAAAACATAAATAAATACTAAAAACGTACGTTTTACATTTTATGCTGTTACATGTAAATGTTTTTATTTGTATTAAAAATGAAACTGTGAATAAAGCAGGACTTTTCCTCCCACCGCGACTGCATCGTACGGGACGGACTGTAAAAACGTTTCCTCTGAGTTTGGCCGTCTCAGAGCAGGAGTTTCATGGCTGCTGCATGTGCATCTCGTAGAGAGCAGCAACTCTCCCACTCGGCTTGTGGGCATGTTTCGGTTTGAGACGCTGAAATAAAATCACTTGTTCTGCCATCTTTATTAGCTACAGCCTAGAAAAACTAATTTAGCATTGTGTTGTTACCTGTCTGGAGTCTGAGGTCACCAAGCTGAAACTCTTCCTTGCTGGCTGCCTCGCTTTGCTTTATTTTCTGTTTGTGTGTGTCTGTGGGATGCAGCGAGGGAGGGGTGAACCCCTACTATACAGCCATATAAAATCTGCTTTTTTTTTTAACCAAATTCTGTCTTTCCATAAAAACAGAATCATCTTAAATTTTTTCTGGAGCCACTCAGGGTAGCATGTCTTCTACAACTATGGGCTCTGTTGGTTTCTTAGTTCTGGGGGAGACTTGACCCCTGTCAGCACAGGTCACACAGACAGGAAGCTGGAGAGGTCAAAATACGTTTCTCTCTCGTCTGGTTTTTCTTGTTCAGTTGGCTCAGACACAGAGAAAAACTCTAATATTAATAAGGACAGCAGATCAGACCCTCGTATGATTCCATTTCCTTGTCCAATTCAGTGATTCTGTTTTTCAACATCATGGAAATCATAAGGCCCTACTATTAACCATGGAAGCCTAAAGGGGGGGGAGCCGGGTTTTTCTAATTTAAATTCAAATTTATTGACAAAATTGGATTCATTGTGCAGCCCTTTGATTCATTCTCAGTATGAAATACTTTTACACATCTAATCTATCAGAGTGCAGAGTTGGGATGCATTTACCTTCAGGTCTCTGTGCATGAGCCCCTTGCTGTGCAGGAAGTCGACGGCCTCTGCGATCTGCAGGAAGATGTCCAGACACTGGTTGTGCTCCCTGTGCTCCGCCAGGCAGCGCTGGGCCATCCAGTCCTTCAGGTTCTCCTTCCGACAGAGCTGCATCTGGATGTACAGGTACACCTGGAGGCAGGACGATGGTGCTTTACGGTTTTATATGGAAAAACGTTTACTTGGACTCAGAAAGAGGAAAGTATGTTTAACCTTTGGTGAAGGCTGGACCCGCTGAGTTGGAGGAGTTGTGGGGAGAGCCAGGGTGAGAGAGGTCGGCCGAGGTGGGCTGGAAGAGGACGGGGCAGATTCCTGTCGTTTGGTGTGCGAGGAAGACGAGGTGTTCTTCTCCGCCACCGTGCCTGGAACGGCTGCGCTGGAGCCAGACTCGGTGTCTGCATCGGCGTCTCGGTCGCAGCCGGAGTCCTCAAACACGATGTCGAAGGAGGAGGAGGTGCAGTCGCTGGGGCCGCGCAGAGGGCAGAACTCAAAAGAGTGGGGGGTGTCTGAGGCGTCGGGGTCGGCCTGGCTGTCCCTCTCGGACATCATACTGTCGTGGCCAAGCAGCGGCTGGAAGGAGATGTCTCCATCATCCACGCCGAAGCCAACAGTGCTGCTGGAGAGGAGACCCTGAGCATCGATAGATGCCTCCAGAGCATCTCCTGCAGGCCCAGAGGCGGGGGACACGGAGCTGGACACCGGGACTTTGACTGACAGCGCCTCCATGTGGTCAAGGAAGCTCATTGGCCAGTCAGTGGTACTGAAAGAGAAGCAGGAGAATCTCAAAATCCTTTGTAGAGGTGAGACAGACTTATTGGCTTGGTTGACCTTCTGAGCTACAAAAACCAGGTTCCTATCTGGCTCACCTGGCATCTTTCAGCCACCTCTGGTCCATTTCCTCCTGCCAGCCCTCAGGCGGGCTCTCCTGCCAGGCGTTGAAGTAGCGGATAATCCCTGGATGCTCCAGCTTTGCCAGGGCCTTGACCTCCCGCATCACCTTCTCTCTGGCCAGCTCCCTGCATCGCAGAACAAACCAGGTTCAGCTTTTAATTCAAGTGAGAATAAAGGAGCCCATGCAGAGATCTTTCAGTGCGGAGGATCTAAATATAAAAATCAAACCGTACGAATTAAAAGTGTTAAAATGTAAATACATGCAGAAGTGCTTCAGCTAAATGAAAATGCAAAGCTAATATTTGCTCCACGCTGCTAGTTATGTCTCTTCTGTGTTTAACAAGTAGGCCGCAGCTTACATAACTCAGTTTAACGGCATTAAAAGGAAACAGATAAAAGAAGAGCTAATAGCCTCCAGCGAGGAAAGTGTGCCGCGACCAGCGAGATGCGCTACCTGTTGGGCAGTCGGATCCTTTTGATTGCGTAGTTGCAATCATCCACTTTATTGCGGGCTTCAAACACGACACCAAACCCCCCTCGGCCAAGGCACTGCACCGGCTCGAAGTCCGTCAGGTACCTGCAGAGAGACACGTTGGTTATCAGTGAGTAAAGAAGAATAGCTCTGCTCTGAGAGGGAAAAGCCTGCCTTATCTAAAGAGCACAAACACAGACTTCATTGTGCTCAGGGGAGCTTATTAAGTGGTAGAAGGTGATTACCACAGAAGGAATTACAACCAGTGAATTCCTCGCCAAGGCTCTCTGTGGATGATCATTTGGCAGGTTAGCACTGCAGGGCTGAGCAGCATCGTGTCAAAGAAAGTAATTCATGATTTTTCCATCAAGCTAACACATAAAAATCACGCAGCATATTCCCAAAGCTTGATTGATGACAGTGTCCCCATGTTTGCTCCACCCTGTCAAAGCATCCCTGCTCCGTCTCTATCAGGAAGTGTGAGGGGGCAACTTGTGACCCAGGCCTCGGATCCTCATCCCTGCCTCCATCCTGCTAATCCCGACTCATGCTCGCCTCAGCTGCCGCAACAGCTGCAGGTTTTATTTCAGGAAAGTTTGGCAGTAGTCGTTTGAATGGGGAGCAGCTGCAGCTTTCAAGGAAAGGGGATGGGAGGGGTGTTAATCATTCCAGCGTGGGTCAAAAATGACAAAAACGGAACTAAATGAATAAATCTGCAGGTAATCAAAAGGAAGGGATGCATTATTCAGCTCAACCTGACGGCTCCATCGATCAGACTGCGGGAGCTCTGTGCACATCATGAGTTATAGTTACTGATCAGGATTTGGACGTCCCACAAAAAGAAAGCAAAAAACTTGTGACAAGATGTTGACAGTGATGTAAGGCGACACTCCGACCCGTGGCAGATGCTGCTGGGTGGAGCCGCCTCCGCGAGGCGTGGACTCAGGTTATTTTCATTTGACGGCAAACAGCTGTGTTACCCAATCACACATTACTGTACAACTCCTATCTCCCATCTCTGCCTTGTCCTATCAAAGCAGGCTGGAAGACCACTGGTCACCATGGTAACAGTGCTCAATCTGTAGCTACACCTTAAATAAAGTGAGCCGACTTTTAAGTGTGAGGAGGATCATTCCTGTTTGAGCAGCAAGTTTCTGAGTCATAACAGAAACAAATTACATGGAAAATGTGCTGCTTTACGGTGTCTTGCTGAATTACCTGGACACATATTCGCTGGTACGGATCTCCATGGTAACCGGCTCTTTGGATTCCACAACTTCAAGGTCAAACTTGCTGTCTGTCTGGCACTGTGTCTCCGACTCTTTCCGTTGCTTTGATGGACAGAAGGAGGACGGTAAAAAACGTGTTTAAAGCAAATTACAGACAGATCTTTCTCTGAGTCGGTGAAAGCTCCCCATCCCAACTTCCTTACCCTCACATAGGCCACAGGAGCAGGAGGGTGGAAGAACTTGCGTACGATGTAGGTGGTGGCGGCGATGCAGAAAACGATGGTGCCGAGGATCTCCTTCCACCACGGCAGCAGCAGCACGGGGTCCTTTCTCTTGCGGCTGTCGGCGCCCGCCTCGTTTCCCTTTATCAGGCTGACGGCGTTCTCACGTTTCTCCCGGTAACGCTTGCTGTAGGGGAAGTAGTAGCCGTTGTCTGCGGCAACAAGATGCAGAAACAAAATCAGCCGTGTTTAAATTCATTCAAATGTTCGTGAACTTTGTTTTAAAAGTCAGAAAATACAAGTTAATTTAATCCACTTAATAACCAATCAGATTTCTCTAATCCGTGAACAACCACACACAGCCAACCTAAGCCAAAGCAACCCTTAAAGTTCTCTAAAAGGTAAGTCGGTTTATGGATGAATGAAATATTTAAGAACCCTTCGCATAATTAATCAATAGTAGAGATGTGTTTCCATCTCTAGAGAGTATTTAGAAACAGACTTGCCTTTCATGAGCTAAGACAGTCACGCTGCTTGTAGTGGTACATTACCACGAGACGTAAAGTTTTTGTTGTGAACACGGAGAATCTTAACCCCCCTCTCTCTAGTTAATAAAAACTGATTGGTTCTTGAAAAGCGTGTAAAATGTGGGACAAACGTTTACATTTTCAGACTTGCAGATTTAATGCTTGTAGATTTGATTTCTACTTGTTACAGTTTCAAAAATGGAGATAAAAGTTGCTTCTTTCAGCCAAAATGACATCTTATCTTCCTCAGGCTTATTTAGGAAAGCAATCCACGCTTTCGTAACTTTGCTTTTGGATTATTGTAATGCCTTGTGTGTTGGGTTGGACCAAAGCTCCCTGCAGCGTCTTCAGTGTTCAAAATGCTGCAGCCCACCTACTTATTAAGACTATGAGGCATGAACACATCTCCCCTGTTTTGTGCTCCTTGCACTGGCTCCCTGGTTGCTTTTGTGTACATTTTAAGGTTTTATTGATTGTTTTCAAATGTTTGCATTTTATGGGCTGGCTTATCAAAGTCCCCTTGTGGCAAACCATGTAAACAAATGCTCTGTTCCGCCTCCGTCAGACCCTGAACTAAATTTTGAATTGAATTGAGAAGTTACTATGACGCTATCCTAGCTCCTTAATGAATCTTCGCGATCCGGCTCTTACCATATGGATACTGAAGGATGGACAAGGCTCCGTTGCTGTATTCATCGTGGGAGTACTTGTCGTTACTCAGACACTTGTCAAATTCATCAGAACCAACCAGAGCTGGAGTCCGAGAGGGGGACTCTGCAAGGACAAGATGAAGAAGGTCTTCAATCGATGAAGAAAGACATGTTAGTTTTACACTTTAAAGGAACGAAGGGCTGAAGCTCTGGGATTACAGTGATGCATATGAGATAAACGCTTCTTGTTACAGTCTGCCTGTCACAAACTTGGTTGATCTAACGATAAGACCTAATAAATACACGAACGAAGACTTACGAATGAGAGGTTTCCATTTAACAATAGGTAGAGGAATGACATCTTTCTCCGATCCGATGGCTTTGGAGGGGAACTTATCAGTGATCCTCACTGAAGACTGGAGGTAGAGCTGCCCCCGGTACATCCCTGGAAAAAAAAAAGTTATCAGTGCACTTCATTCACCAATACCTGATACAATGAGAATTATAATGAGAATTTACCGAGGTAGACGCTGGACTCTGCAGCTCCACGGGCCTTCTCTGGGTTTTCCTCTTCCTCCTCTTCAGTTTCCGACTGGCTGCTGTAGGCGGTGTCGTCAAACAGGCTGATGGGTGTAACTTTCCCACCTCCCACCAGCCAGGCAGAGGCGATGGGCGTGCAGAACTACATGACCAAACGTGACACAGAACCAGATGAAATATTGTAAATACCGATCTACACGGTCAGACTGGGGAAGCGCCGAACTGGACTCACCTGGTGTTCCCAGACCAGCCGTCCGTTGGGCTCCGTGCTGAAGGCCATGACCTTCCAGTCAGGAACAGAGACTTTGATGACCAGGTCCAGATGCTGCTTTTGGTTCTGATTGCTCTCGGTTTGCTCTCTGTCCTTTGGTTCGTCGGTGATGACCCGCTGATCTTCCTTCCAGGTGTCGTCGTTCACCACTTCCCCCTCCAGGAAGTTCATCCCAGACTGCATGTCCGGGATAAGTTTCAGCTCGAAGTTCCCGACACTGAAGTTCCACCTGGAATCACGAGGAGAAAACAAGAATTGAGAGCTTGTTTCTGTCCATCATCTCTGAGATATAACCCCATACATCCACTCCGTCTATGAGACGTAAACTTCACCCGGCTGAACAGTTAAGTGACTTTACGACTGAACACAGCTGACAGGAAGTCAGCCAAGCGTCTCTTTCTTACACGACAGCTCGGGGTGACAGCGGCAGTGACAGATTGGCTGACTGAATAAAACTCACTTCTCCATTCCTGATCGAGGCCTGATGGCTCGCACCGTCTTCTGAGTCCTCTGCAGCAGGAGGATATCTTCAGCCTCCACCTCGTTGTCACGCCAGCGGCTGCACCCCCCCGCAGAGCAGATGTACTGAATCTGAAGCAAACAGAATCTGAACTGATTCATTTGTTCAAACTGGAGACGAAAATGCAAAGAAATGCACTGAATTTTTCACACTGTGTTGGACTTGTGGTGGTTTCACACACCTTGCCACTGTAAGCCCCAAGGCCATAAGTAGTGAGAGATTTGCCCCCGACCAGGACCGTATCCTCTCCGATGCGATAGGACGACTCCAGCAGGGATTCAACACTGAAAGGCACTGCCTCCATACTTTCCCTGTCCCGGTTCCACTGGAACAAGGCACCATCCAGTGACGGTATGACCATCTTATTGCCAAACACCTGCAGGACAAAACACACAAACGTTGATGTAAACAATCTAAAAAGGATTTAAAAAAAACAAAGGTTAAATATAGACCATAAAGGCCAACGAAAACAAGAAAACAGTAGTTATTACCAACAGAACTTTGTAGAAATAACACACAGCTCAACAATGAAAAGCCTTTTCTCATCTGGAGATCATTCTCTCAAGTCATGGCTTTCAGGAGAAAAAAATAGTGGCATTGAAACAAACACAACAGAAACTATTTACATATTTACAACCCCCCCCCCCCCCATATGCGTGTTTTGCTATTCACTGTTATTTATGTTATCATTACTACTGTCCTCACAAACCAACTCCAACTCAGCTGCATCAGAATTGACCCTACACGCGACCATTCATGAGAGATTGTTGACATTGACAATATAAAGGATGACGCTCGGGGGTGCCAGCTATCTACCAGAGTTTTAAGGGTTAAAAATGCTGTAAACACAAATGTATTAGTTTCCTTTCTCTGCAACACTTTTCCTCACAGCCAGCACTGACCGACACACATCCACCCACACTGCAGCCACTTCAGCCCACACACTTGGACTCAATCCACAGACTTGGGACCATTACACAACAAAGAGCTTAGGTAATTAACTCCGATCTCTGTGGAAGTGTGCAATCCTGGAATATGTGTGCATGAGGTGCTGACTGCAGGGGGGGCAGCAAGGGATGACATCATTGCAAGAACCTGACCCTAATCCTGATTTAACCTCTGCAGCTCCGGCTTGTGGAGGGGACAGAAAGTCATTATTGCACACAGAACAGGCTGAAACTTAAAAACTTCCTCTGAGAGCAGGTTTTAAGCTAATCTGGGAAGCTGATGCTGAAACCTGAGGAGATCATATCAGACTGTCAGAAGTCTGACAGCCTTGTGGTGGATTATAGAAGAAAAATGTGGCAGGATGATTTACTAAAGAGCACAACCAGTGATGTCACCCTTGAAGAAGGAGGGGGGGTGGATTGGAGGATGAATTTAGAAAGTGAATGGAGGAGGGGTTACCAAACTGACCATGACACCACACCACACCACGCTGGTTGGGCAACAAGAGGTTTACAACAGAAGGGGAAACTCTCTGAGCTGTGGATGAGTCATGCTGCTCCTGATGCTTTAATCCATGTCTCTGATCTGGTTCAGTGCTCCGACACCAGTTAACCTCCTCTCAGCCTCCCCATCTCCTGCATGCTCAGACATGTGGAGAACTGTGGAGCAGACTTATATGGGTCACTGATAGTTTGCATAAATCATAACTCCAAAACCTAAATCTAACCAGGTAAACATTTGCACTGCAAACCCTCGAACTCCCGTTCCTAACTCTGTTCAGGATATCTTACTTCAACATTAGCTTTAAAAATCCAACAGAGATGTCTGGTGAATTATTTACATGTCTCTGTTGTATCCAGCTCGCAGCAGGTCTTCAAGCTTCATTTCATCTCAGCTCAGCGTGGTTTCAGTCAGTCTACACATGAAGGTTGTTAGCACATCGGAAGATTCGCTTTGACAGGACTCAGATTGTGTCTGTGTGAAGAGCAGTGAAGGGACTAAAGCAGTGGGGACAAAACTGAATCAAGATGACGTCTTACGATGGCCTTTTTTTTTGGTTTAACTTTTTAAAATGAAGATTTTTTTAAAACCTAAAGAGTATTTGGGAAAACTTAAAATTGTCCACTATAAATTTTTATTTCTCATGCGCTTAAGATACAATTTGAGAGATTACACAGATTCATCTTGATTTTAAATGACAGCGTTCACCCTTAAAGTGGAGTTAAATACTGGCTTGGCTATCCTGCATCAAGCTTCTTTCAGCTTAAAATCTTTTACATAATTGTTTTAAAAATATTTTATTTACCTGACGACTCTTTTTTTAAAGAAATAAACAAAACAACTTTAAATTTATATTTTTAATCACTTGATGTGAATAAATCAAACCATGAAATAAAAATTATAATACAAAAGTAAGATTAAAACAATAAAAATGAAAGAGAAATAAGATTAAATTAAATAATAGATTAAAAAAATATTAAAATTAACATTTAAAAAGATGAAAAAAAAAAAATACATTGAAAATTAAAATACAATCTTTACTAATTATATGTGTGCACTAACTTCTGGGACATAATCAATAATTATCACTTATTTACTTACAATAAGTGATGCGTAAATGTGTCCAGTAAAACATTAGAAGGGAAATTAGTGAAAACAAAGCTAATGGTCCCACTAGCTAACAATGTATATACATTTTAGTAACAGAGAAAACAAAAGTGTCTTTAGACAAAGACACGATATGGCAGCTCTTAGCATCTCCCCCGCTGATGGAAAGAAATGAAAAGTCTTCCTTTGATGTTGATGAATTGTATATGATCGACCCACCCACCACCTGTTTGTTTTCACATCTCTGTCTTGTCTGTTTCTATAAAACGGTCTTCGTTTTCTAAAAAGGGTTTTAGGATCTTTTGTGCTTTTGTCACATCCTTTAAAAAAAAAAATCAAAAGGATTAGTTTTTGCATTTTTAAGTACGATTAAATATTAAAAAGGCTTAAAGAAATATTCAAAATAATTTAAAAAAACCTGACTTGTCAGCATAAACGGCTCCCTCTCCCTCTGACTCCTTTATGAGCCTATTAATCTTTAAAGAGCTCTAACTCAGACTCATTCAACTCTTACCCTCTTCCTTTTTTCTCAATGTGTGGGATGCATGTGTTTGTTCAGACACCGGAGCCATTCACTTATATTTAGATGAAACCTTCAGTGTGGATGCTTTTACTCCAGAGTAAATACATCAGCATGAAAACAAGCTGCTAATTATTTAACCATCAATATCAATGTTTCAGATATGTTATTTTTTAATTTGATAAGGAGGCATGAGCTTGATTATTATTTCATGCTAGGAATCATGCCATCATATTGCACCCTCGGGGGGTGATTTAGAGTCGTGGGGGGTTGTCAGTTATCGTAGTGTACATGTGTTTATGTGTCGCTGCTGACGCTCCAGTGATCTAGTCAAACACAGTCATATCTCACCCTACGCGAGCGTATCACTGTTAGCCCGCGAGGCTAACTACGATGCTCCGGTTTATAAAAAAGTGTGAGAGATACTGGAGCAAATGAAAAGAAAAGATCGACTTTCTGACAAAAATATTGCCTAACTGGCGGTTTCCGTTCCCCTAAGAAGAATTGCTGCTGGTCCCATTAAGCACAGAGAGGTAATCGAGCATCTATCAGTGTGCAGCAATCAATCAGATTCTCCCTTCCCTCATTCATTCACACAGCATGCCAGCAGAGCTACACAACAGTGTGTACATCTTGGAGTGTATTGTCTATTATGTGATGACATCATTTCTGGACTGAGGCATTACCTCACCTCCCTAATCACCCCCCCCCCAATCCCTTTAGCTCCGCCCATAAAGCATGAGTCACTCCACACTGGCTCAGTGTGACTCCCTTTATCTGACCCCCCCCCCCCAATTCAATAAAACACACACATATATCCTTCAGCCCCCCCCCCCTCTTAAGACCCAGGAGCTACTCAGTGTTTTTTGACGTGATGGCTTTTTTTCTGCAGACAATGCTGTTTGTGACTCTCTAACCCATTTTACTTAAAAGACACACTCCAGAGGATGCAGCAGGTGACTGGCTGCTTCCGCCCGGCATTTCCAGGCCAGCCAATAGCATGACAGCAGATCCTCCCCCCCCTATAGACTCTGATCACCGAGCAGACTGGTGTCTCAGGGACCCAGCGAGTGCCAATAAAAGCGTTGCTATGGGCTCAGTAGGAAGAGGAGGGTGGAGGTGGTAACACACACAGAGACGGAGCAGAGAGGCATCCTAGGTTACTGATGCCAGAGAGGGCAAAGGCAGGATTTAAATTTCTAAAGTACACAGGCATAAACACACACACACACACACACACACACACACATATACAGGGCAGATAACAACAAGTGACGTCATGGCGAGTCAACGGGTTCAGAGCCGACGGGCATCTCTGCTCGTTCCACTCTGTCAGCCAAATGAGAGCCAACAGGTGAAAAACAAACAAGCAGATACACAGTCAGCATCTGTCGTCACGGCGACGGTACACAGGAGGATGCTACATGTGTGAATGTCTCGACACTTCCTGTGAAGTCTGAGAGCCAGAGTTACTACTGTTGTTATTTTCTGTCATCTTCTTTTAACACTTGTAAACTAAAACAAGATTTTAATGTTTGAAATATTTAACACATTGAAATGACTGAAATAATAAATGTAGCCAAATGTCTTTGTTTTGCATGTTCATAGAAAGTGTCCTAATTGATTCTGGGCTGATGATCATATGATGTTCAATAAAGTGATCACATTACATGTTTACAACTTGAGCGTGTTAGCAAAGGGAAAAACAATCCTAACTGTACACGTTACCTGCTAGTGGATAACTATAATGTTAACTTTGTATTAGTTCATATATAAAAACAACAATCAGTATTTCCGGGTATGAAGGAGGTTTGTGTTTCTTCCACTTCTCCAACGTATTGTAAATGACTGCAAATGAACATCGACGCTTTCAGTTGTAGCTGTTATAGATACATGCGTCTACATGCTAATTATGGGGGAAAAAAGCTTGTTCATGCCTATTGCTTCTGTAAAAAGAATGATGATGCATCACACCTGCACAAGTCTGCTAATTACATATTCACTTGATAAAATCTGCAGGTTTACGTCTGAACCCGGCCCTTGAGGAGCAGGACTGATGATTCCTGTTATACATCATATACATTTATTGTATATTTATATACCCTCCATATTCTGTAAGTATATCACATGCCCCGTACTGTACCTTTAACAGTGTATCGTTAACTTTCTACCTTGCTTCTGATGCATTTTTAATTGTATGTTTTTTTATTTTTATCTTTTAACCACTGTTGCTTCTACAAAGACGATCACCAAATACATTTCATTATAAGTTTACAATGACAATAAAGTCTTTTTATCTTTAAAAGAGAAAAGAGTTTGCTCATCAGTAAGCTGAACAGCAGCGTCGACTCCGGACGAAGACAGACCGCAAATGAAGCCTCTGAACAAAACAAGCTGAAAGTCCTCTCCGTGACTTCTGCAGCCAACATTTCATACAGATCCCATCTAAGGGAGGCGTTTGTGAAAAACACTACCTGTCAAATGGGTTTAACTTCAAGAATTAGCCTCAATAGGTCTGTGATGCCTTGCTAATAAAGCAGACTTGTGTTTGAGATGGAGCGCTCCTCAGATCCAGACTAACATTAAACCAATCCCAGCAGCCACCCAGACTCTTGTTAGCATCCGAGGTTTTTCCCTGAGGCTAAACTCTCACACAGAGCGGGTCCACATCAAAGGACACCGCATATATGTCTCTGGTATGTTTCTCGGAGAAGCAGCGCTCTGGGCTGCGCTTGGCTTTCTGCGTGTCGGTGTGGGCGGTTTAAGCTTCTGTATACATGTACAGGCCAGTGTCTTACTGTGCTTGTATGTGTAAACCACTACAGTCAACAAAGAGGCTAATCCTCCAGGCGAAACAGCTACTCTCAGATTTATGTGGGGGTGAAAGTGTGTCTGCTGTGTATTGAATGTGAATGTGTGCATGTGGATTGAATGTTAGCAACAGCTCCCCATGTCTGACTCTTCAAAGTGCATCAAGTTCAAATATTAGTCTTGTGGTCTAAGGAAGAGGGCCAGGGAAGAGGATTTGTTTTGAGGGGAGGACACAGTGGGTGACCCCATAACCTCTAAATGACATGTCAAGATCACAGATATTGATTTAATAGCCTAATAATGTGCTTTAAGTTCATGTTTATGTCAAATAGAGTACTAATCGACCATTTTCTCAAGTTACAACAAACATGTTTTTAGTAAAAAAATCAGAAATTAAGTGAATTATTTCCTATTTGTTAAAAGAAATCCTTTATTTTCCCCCATTCTGATGGCTGAAAACATCAAAGAAAAAGGCATGTTTTGTTCTACCTCAGGTTTGCTGAGGCTGGAGGACACCAAGCACCCTGAGCCAACATCTAGGTCCCACTGCTTCCTGCCCTGGTTGTGAGGATCCAGAGCGGAGATCCGCCCATCCAGGGTACTGATGATCACAAGAGACCTGCCAACAGAACACAAGACATGAGGTTTGTACAGTCTTACTGCAACTTCCAGTACACGGTGCATTTTTACCAGCCCCGAGCACCAGAGCTTACGAGATCGCCTTGCTTTTTATGTCTCTGCAAGTTATAGCTGTTGTCCTTAAAAGCAGCCGTCTCAGAGGGGTTTTTAGTTTAACGCAGTCACAGGTGAGACACTAAAAAGCAAGGAGTGGTGGGGCAGATGTTGTTTCTCCTCTCCAGTCTGCTCTTGTTTAGCAATCAGAGCGACCTTCAGCAGAGGTTGACACCACATCTGTGCCATGGCAACCCCATCCTGTCGGGGAGTTTGGGAGCCATATTGATCAAAGAGGATTATCAAAGCCTGACCATATTCTGTTTGGGACATCACATCCACAGAGAATGTCAACATGGTGAAATGCTGGTTTAATCTCAAGGATGATTGACCGACTCTTTCATAACACATTTTGTGGCACCACAAGAACTAACCCGAAGTAAAAATCACAGATTATTGACACTTTCCTGAAACTTAGAGCTGATTTAATTGATCATAACATCGACTTGATATGTTTAAATCAAAAGTTTTGCACCATTTGCTGCCTTTGTTCAATTAACTGACTTATTAGACAGATTTCTGATTTTTAATCAAGGAAAATATTAATTTCATTTATTGAGAAAAAGTCAACTCTTCAAATAAAATATGCATACAAGTTAAAAAATGTAAAGTCAAAATCACAAGGATAAGTTAGTTTATGGTTTAAAGATTAAAGTGGAATTACTAACATTAAATCAAACATGCATGTCTACAAAGTGCCTCAATTAATAGCTCATTGTTGTATTTTTTACCAACCTATTGAAGAAACAGCTGAAAACTAGTTGTAGTTTTCTAGTTGAAGTTCTATAAATATATATTTTAAGACTACATAAGAGGATGTATATCACTAGATCCTAATATATAGGCTGCATTCACACCAGCCAATCACATTCAAATCCTAGTTTATTTGCTTGGAAAGTCCCAAAACGTAGGTCTCGGTGCGCTTCCAGGGAAGCAAATACAAAAGGCAGACTACAAGATAAAGGGCATTGTGGGTAAACACTACAGCTGGGTATCACCACTAATTTCCAGATTTGATTCGATTCACAACAGCCTGATTTGATTCAATTATTTATTTACAGATATTCATGAAACACCAATTTTTCATTTCAGAAAACTATTTTTTATCAAACACTGCGCCCGTTTACCTTATCACCATAATCAGATATCTGGAAGTAATCAGATTACTGTAACAATCTGATATGTAAATACGATATTGGAAACATTGTTTGTCTGAGCTCAGGAAAAACATTTGATTTGGATCTTTTAGTTAGTTTTCATGATGAGGAAGTGATTGTGTTATATCAGCTGCATGTGATATTGTTTCATAACGTTAGCTCTGACGAAGAATTTGTGATATCAAATTGTTATCCATCAATCAATATATTGTATTATGATAAAAAAAAAAGGTCATTCACACTCCTAGAATACAGTGGGACAGATTTTTTTTGTCATTGTGAAAGTCTGTAGGTCAGGTGGGTGCATCTCAGACAAAGGCGTTACCACAGCAACGGTCCTAATAAATAACAGTTTATTTCCAACAGTGCAACTTAAGTTTTGACAGTAGCTATGGTTACATGATGTTTTTTAATTCGGAATTAATTACTCCGAATTAAATAATTCGGAATTAAAGTATTCTCCTTCAGGTTTACATGGAAATTATAATTCTGAATGAAGGTTTACATGGAAAACACGTTTTCTTAATTCCGCTCTAGATCTGGGGGTTGGGAAGGGTTCTGATTGGACAGGGGGAGGAAGTGACGTACTTACGTCTACCGGAAGAAAATAACTCTGCTTCCTGCTTATTTTCTTTTTGACTACAACTTGGAAAGACCACATAATAAGAACCATTTTTGCTTGAACTTAATTTTACTTTCGAAGCAGCAGCTAGTCTCTAGCATGCTACTTCACTCTCACGTACATAGACTCAGCTCCAGTCCAACACTTGCTTCGGGCGGCCAGCGCAGAATATATGCGTCATGATGACGACAGGACAAGGGAACGAGCATGAGCAGAACGACCACCAGAATTAACTTAAAGCAGAATCAAAATCTACATGATGGATTTTATTCAGAATTAGTTGTTTACGTAGTCATTTTTCATCTCTTTAAAGCAGAATTAACTTTTATTTCTGAATTAAAGGGAAATTAAAAACGCATGTTAACGTGGCCACAGACTATAGATTAGTCTTTTTACTCGTAATATCGTGATAACAACAAACATCAAACTCATATTTTTACTTTCATTGATCTTTCAGAATGAAATAAAAACCCATCTTGAGTGTGTTGCATATGATCAATGATGTTTGGGGGAAAAACAACATTCTCTCACCACTTTAGAGACAAAAATAATTGAAATACTCAATGAGCCCATATTACACACATTTCATTGAGAAGCACAAAGAACAGCTGCAGCAGAGTTCGGGGGAATAAGACGCAGGGGGTGGAAGTGTTTGCTTTGTATGATATACGATCTGAGGATTTCCACCAGCACCAGTACACCTCACCCCAGAGAAAAGGTTTTAAATATTACTGAGGCAATGGATTCTTCCCTCCCCCCCACCCTCTTCTTTTTTGTTTCAATTAAGTGTTTTACTCAGTGAAGGAATTTAGCACTAAAAGGAAAATTCTCATGATGGATTTCATAGCTGTTTATGTGCTCACACAGCATTATCTCCCATCAGCTCTCTCCCTTTTCTTCTAGTTACAGTCTCGACTTAAATGAATGAAGACATCCAGCCCCACCCGCCGACTAACTGTTGGAGTTTCTGCCGCATTGCTTGTCAATCATGTCCTGCGCTCCACCAGCGACCACATCCCCGCTATTGATTTGTATCTGTCTGGAGGAGGTGCTGTCAACGGAGCTTTTAGCTTTATTTAACCAGCGAGCGCCTGTCGAGTACACACTGGTTCACATCCATCCAGCTGGGATGCGAGTAGCTTCCCTCTACTGGGACACATGGGAGGGGGGGGGGGGTTGTTTAACTGCCTCCCTCTGGGGCAAGTTAGAAGTTGCTGAGGTACAGCAAAGTGTCACACTTTCTGAGCATGCTCACAATAAAGAAAAGGATACATTTGACCTGTTTATATCAGTGTTTTCCATCTTTCAGAGCAGGTGAGAGGTATCGACTCCCTGTAATACCTTATCGATTACAACCAGCGAGCACGGCTCAGTAATGAAAGGGAAGGAAACTGTACAACTAGGATGTTAAAGTCTTAAATGGATTATTTCTAAGAGTGCAGATCAATTTTGGCAACATTTCTTTCATGTTTTACTGTAGTCAGACACATTTACAGCGAGCTCCAAGTCTGCAGAAACATGCAAATAGGATCACTAAACAATTAAAGGGGGCAACGCTTCTTTCAACCCCATCAAAGCCAAGATTAACTTCCCAAATCTGCTCCGAGCATCTTCCGCCTGAAGTGTTGGGTGCTGAAAAAACAATGTTTTTCCTCTCAGCCACCAATAAAAACACAGCGCTCAAGCCTGCTCTCACCCTCTCAATTGGTTGTGAGACCCTGCCAAAAATATTAGGCTGATTGGTTGTTGCTAAGCAGTCGGCTCTCTGAGAGGGTGGAAACTATGGCGGCCTTCACCCGGCTGGCTCCACCCCCACCCCCCTCCCTCTTCACAAGTCACACTGTGAATTTAAAAGTGAGGTAAAAGTCACAGAGCACTGAGTTCATCTTCAGAGATCGAAAGAGGTTAAGCAAGAGATTTCACTCTGAGGGCGATCAAAAGCTTTGCTTCGCTCTTTGTACTCCAGATAAAGGATGAGAAGAAGAAGTGATGGTGGGGGGGGGCTTAATTCTGAAACTTAGTATCATGATAGCTGTGGGGAAAAACAAAAAAGAGAAAAGAGGGGGGAGCTTTAAATAAAAGCTAAAAAAAACAAAAAACAAACAGCCCTGCTGTATTGTTTACAACTCCAGGCGATTTATTTACCACGTCTGAGCCCTGAGATGCTGCAGCTCTGCTCGGCACCAGAGGGACGACATGTAGCCCGTGGGCCTGCTGCTGCCGACCGTGACAGATGTGGAGACGCTGAAGAAGACATTTGAATGGGAAGCGAGGAGGAAAGAAAGAGGGAATCAAGTGGGGCTGCCAGCAGACTGTGGGTTGTTAGCGTCCTCGTCTGTAACGCTGTCAAAGTGTCATAATAGTGCCGAGCGCTTCTTAAATCACAAAGCGTTATGGTGGAGTGGGGAGCCAATTAGCCTCGCTCTCACCAGACCCCGCTCCTCTGAGACGCTCAGCCTCAGTCTGCGCACACCAGCAAAAAGCTCAGCTGCTGGTAAACATGCTCCATTGAAAGAAACAACCAGGATGTTTACACAGGCTGAGTCTCCAAGGAGCGCCAGCTTCCCAGCCCGGCCAATCCCAGCAGCCGACCGCTTTCCCCAGCAGCCAATGGAAACACAGTTTTCCTGCTCGGTTGAGCCAATAGATGGGTGGCTCTGCAGAGTCTGAGCCACTGGCAGGGCAGGACAGCCTGTAACCATGCAACAGCAAGCAGCCTGGCTGCATGCTGGAGTGTGGAGTTCTGCTGCCGCGCAGCTGCCACTCAGCCGAGCGCGCAGGGCAAAAATACGAGAGCATGGGGAGCACGTGGGGAGAAAGTTATGGATGCAGATCTGAGCCGGCCGCACCCAGCAGCACCACCAGCTGCCCTGAAACAGAGGCCACCGTGAAGCATGATGCCACAGTAACACACCAAAGAGGGGAGGATTTTAAAAAAGGATGCATAAGATGATAAAAATAATCAGAGTTCAGCTTTTTATGTGCAATAATGTCCAATATAAACACTTGATGACATAACATCTTCATATTTAAGCACAGCTTAATGTGATGGAAGGGTTTATACAACTGTCCTCTGAATTGTTATCTTGTGTGGACTTTAAAAATCAACCTTGCATTCATCGGTGTCGGCGCTGCAGAGAGCAAAGGGTGCGGTTCAAAAAGGAGAAAAAAAAAAAAATAGTACCAACATGAAAAACACACACCATTAAAAGCGTTCCCATCGCCCTCTTTTCCCCTCAACACGTGGTAAAATCCAAACTCTGTGGCGCCACGCTCCCGCCGCCTCATTGGCTGAGAAGCAGCTCCAACACGAGGATCTGATTCGTTGTTGCTAAGCAGTGATGAGTCTGTGAGAGTGAAAACAAGACAGCGTGGTCCTGCTAACCATCAGCCCCAACTCTTGTGTTTTCATCCTCCTCCTCCTCTTTCTCTCTTTCTCAGAGAATCACACCTTTCTGCCTCTGCCCCACCCATACTGCAGTGCTGCCAGACGGGTCCTACAGACTTACCAAAATAGCCACTGACCTAATAAATCCCACTCCCACTGATAATCGTGTTAGAAAAACCATGTTTCCTTCACAGTTACATTATGAGGACTCGGTTAGGTTTTTCTACTGCTGATTAAAATCACCAAGGATCCTCACACCATAATCACTTAATCACCTAATCAATTAAAACAATTACATAAGGATCAAATATTTTTTTAAAAAGAGATTTTTACTGATGCCGAGAAAGTTTATGAGACTCAATCAAAACTTCCCAGAGGGAGTTCAATCATCTCCATCCTGACCTGTTATTTTGAGGCCATTGTCTATTATTACAACACAACATCTCCCTGGTTACACAGAGCAGACTCCTGCAAAGGGGAAAAAAGAAATAAGTAGAAGAAGTAGTAGTGTTTGCTTCATCCTCAACCAGACCCGTGTGGCCAACTCAAATTCTGAGCACCGGCCCATCTTTCAGTCGCAATTGGCCGGTAAGTCGCCCGGCCAGGCCGATTGGCTGTTGCTAAGCAGTCGGCTGGTGGAAGCTGGCCTGCAAACAAGGCAGCCCAGAAGAGCTGTTGCAGCTCCAAAGCCCTGAGGAGGGGTGGGGATGTGGAAGCAGAGAGAGAGAGAGGGGGGGGGGGTAGAAAGTTCAAACAACGCTACTGTCCTCTCTCCTCTCACCTGCAAGTGGTCTCCGAGGAGCTGGAGAGCCCAGCGGAGCGCTCGCTTACCGAGGCATCAACCCTGGCAGCGCCACTGCATGCATCATTCACACACAAAAAAAGGCTTCAAAACACGCACACACATGTATAGGTGAGGCGAGACAGGTGTAACACCGAGTCTCCAGAGCGGGGTTTCTGACATGGTAAGGGTGAGGTGACAGCTGTCAGACGACACAACGGCGTTCGCTCGTCACAATCAGAGGGCCGGATCAAAGCAAACATCTAGAATATTTATAGATGACAGGATGCAGCAGGGAAGAAAAAACAACTGCAAATGACAGAAACTTCAAAATGTTGACGTCTGAGCAGCAGAGGGCCGTTTTAAAGAGTCTGTGTTTGAAACGATCTGCTGTTAAATCTAATTTGGAATAAAATAAATGAAAAAAAATGTCTATTCTCTTAAAAAAAACATCAGATCAGAGATGTTAAAGTGGGGATACTGTCAACAAATGATTCCTCCAGCAGGAGAAAAGTGGTACATGACACCAAAACTAATGTACTCTCATGAAAGGGGCAATTAAGAAGTGGTTTATCAGTGAAATGAGGGGGGTGTGCTGGTTTTACCGTCACAGAATCAGGTTTGTTTGACTTCCAGGTTCTCAATACTTTGGATGCCCAATAACAGTTAAAAAAATAAAAGCAACCTGCTAAAATTAGTTAATTCATGAGAAAACAACACAGTCTCTCCTGAAAGAGATTAATGTAATGCCTTATTTAAAGAAAAAAAACTTACCAAACTAACATTTGTGACATTTTTAAAGCAGAATAAAAAACACATCTGGCAGTGGAAGCAGAGAATACTGTACGTGTTTATATATACAGTATATACACTCAAGGGGTGACATTAAAAAGCAATGCATGTGTGTGAGAACATCAGGGAAGCAGCAAGGGTGAGATGGGAGAGACTAAACCCAGGAGCGAGAGACAAAGAGAATAAATCCAAAGGAGAAATAGGCACATAGAGAGAGGCTGTGATCCTTCTTATGTTGTTTTGAGTTGTAGCTTCTGACATCTTCATTCTTCTGCATCTGCCTTACAAACAGCGGCAACTTCGTGAATGTGTGAAACAAGACTGCGAGAGAAAGCAGGTGATGCAGGGATGTGGAGGGGTAGGGTGTGACCACCACCAGGACTAACGCTCAGGAGTTTTCCTGCAGCAGCTGAGGGGACTGGCAGGGGACCGGGCTGCTTTTCTCTGAGCATTGAGCGTCCCGCTTGATATTACAGAGCAGATGCAAAGCAGGAACATCTACTTAGTCCACTGTTTAAACCTCCTCCCCCTCTTTATTTTAAAAAAAGTTAAATATATTAAAACTAAAACTACACTTTCCTTCTGATTTGAGCTTCTGATCAGCATGCTCGATGGCTCCCTGCTGTGAGAAAGCAGGGTCTGCATGGCAGCAGAGACCACCAGAGCTCATATACAATGCATTGGGGGTTATTAGGAAACTTTAAAGTGAACCTCAAGATTAAAAAAAAAAAAAAATGTCAAAGGAAAATGAGGAAAACCGGCTGCATTTTTAACCTGCAAGAATATGTAGCAGGAGCAAGTTTCTTACATAGAGGTCGGAAACCTCGTCAGCATCTTCAAAAGGTTGGACTCTGACAAAGTTTTCACTTTTATGACTTCAACTCCCTCTTGAAAAACAGACAGGATGTTTAGGATACTACACAGAGAATAATTTAGCACGGGACATCATACGCTCAACCAAAAGAAAAGGCGATGAAATAATGATGACTAAAGAAGATATATCTGTCAGAGTCCAGGTAAAAATAACAGAGAAGGAGAATCGTGGAGAACACACTGCAGCAAATATCCAAAGGTGGGCGTCAAACCTGCTGTTTACTAAAGGAAGACTAGATCAATACAGTGTGCCAAGAGCTGCATCTCACTTTGGGCGGTGGCAGCAGATATGCTCTGTGAGATTTTTATTTTTATATTTATTCTAAAGTTTTAATCAGAACTCACGCTCTCCATCTGATGCCACCCTTCAGAGCAACTTTTCCACAAGTTTAAATCACCACAGACAATTAAACTCCCAATTAACTTGTTAAATCCTCTGACAGCAGGCTTTAAGTAGGAAAGGATGTTCGTTCTGTTCTCAGGTGAGAAGGAAGGTTTCCATTCAGGTAAAGACCATTTAATTAAAAGTGAATGCCTGGACATATTCTCTTGCTCATGCCGTGAAACAAAGCAGTTATTATAGGAAATCAGTCCAGCTTCAGGACCATTAAGCTTTGTACAGCATCAGACTCGGACTATATTTTGAACTCCGTTGCACTGTCTGCCAAAGAGCGCACGTGCTCAGGATGATTAACTATTTCCAGTAAGCGGCAGCAGGTTACTGTATCGATAGAAGTTCCAACAAACCCAAACAGCGTCAGAGACGTGTAGTTTCAGGACATTTTTCAAGTTAAGAAACATACTTTACAGTCTGCTACAAGAATGCAGAAGAAACTTTTAATTGCGCCTCGCAAAACTTTCTGATCGACGATCTGAGGAGTGTTTTGCCCGGACATGCCAAGCTTGACCAGCAAGTCCACAACTAAAATGTATCACTTTCATTACTGCTGCAAAAGTATGACTCACATCATAAAAGTTGGGGGGCTAAAATATAAAGTCTTTAAACATGTTGTCCACTTTTCCATTCAGTTTATTTTAAATAAATCGTATACGCCCATTATCGGACGCGAATACGCATTCTTCCGGAAACACTGCATTTTCACGGTTTTCTGCCTTGACAGCCAGCTGTCATCACTGCACATTTATACCACAATAGTTTATCAAAGCTGTATTGGGGGTAGCGTGTGAAATTCCCAAAGAAAAACCAGATTTATATAACTCAGTGGAAAACAAGCACCTTGCGTCCACAACAACTTTGTGTACAGCCAACTTTCCACCAGGCGGAAGGATACATCATACGTGTCAAAACACTCGACATTCAAATTATCGTTTTAGCTAGCAATTAAAATAATATAGTTCCGTGTTTGAGTACTTGTTATTCAAATTAATTAATAAAAGGTTCGGTAATGTGTGTCTCGAATGTGTATCTCGAAGCTGTCTGTTCCCTGCACTCCTATTTATTTATTTATTTATTTTTTATCTCGACTTACCTCGTAGGTCGGACGTTGCCGTTGCTGTCTCCATATGATTCGTCGGGCTCACCTGCCGAGCCGTTGTTGTCGTCGTCCTCCACGGTAACGTCTGCTCCAACGACCGGGGCGCCTACGTTCTCCAAGCCGCGCTGCATGACTCTTGAACCATCTTCTGTCGAGGTCGGACGTGAACCCCGGCTGGTTGCGACGACGGACTGCGGCTCTCTCCCGATGGCGGAGCCCTGAGCTTGCGAAGTCCCGAACCCTAAGAGCGCTTTCAGCAACAGCAGGAGCACCAGGGAAATGCTCACGTTTCCAAAGTGAAGCCCCCTTTCCATTTGTAAGACTGGCACATTAGTGAAACATGAGATTTACATGCCACTGACCTTGTAAATCTTAACATAAAACAAAGTTAAAGTGCAAAATAAACAGAAACGACATAGAAAACTTCGTTGCGCCCTGAAAAACCGCCCCGTTGAATATGTTCTTTAAGTAAACATAAACAGCCTCTGGGACACCATGTTATTCCCTTTATACTAGATTTAGACTTGCCTTGGTAACGCTAAATCCCGCCTTGTTTCTACACTGGGATTGGACGGTAAACGTCATGAATTAATTAAAATTTAATGTAACCGTCTGTCGTTGCTCCCTTCGCCATCAATCATATATCCTCGCATACTAAGCAGAATACGATTGCATTAGCCGTCTGTCACTCAAAGAGGTGGGTTCAGCGCGTGCCAGCCCCCCAAACACTTAACGCCATTGGCTAATCCACTGTCTGTCACAGCGGCGCAGGCGCACCGGCTAGGGTGACGGAAAAAAAAAATCCCCCGGTGGCGATTTCTGTTGTGCATCTGTGATTGGACAGATGAGTTAACATATGACCAATCGGAGAGGGAGTGCTAAAAGCTAGCGACGCTATTGGCCAATTTCGGCCCGATTTCAGTACATACAAGCACTGGATTGGATCATTTACGTGTCATTCAATCGTAGTTGTCAAGACCAGCCGACATGAAAGCATCAACGTGGCTTCAGTGTAGAGATACAGTTCCTCTTCCTGGTCACGAGTTATCTTTCTCACTTTGGTATCTACAAACAGGACTATGACATAATGTCTGTATTTTTTTTTTTACCTACACGTAGTCCATTTCCTTGATGTGTAAAGTTAATTTGTTGTACTTTTTGAAGTGCATATGAAGTCATTGTCCGTAAGTTTGCTGCGCTTGCAAAAAAGCCTCCTATGTAGTGATAGTTGCTGCATTTCTGTCGCCTCCTCGTGGCCAAAGAGGAGTACTGCACAAAGGTATTTAGATTAAGTAATTCTACAAACCTACAAATAATTAAAAACATGAACATCTAGAAAAAGCTCCAAATAACTAGAAAATCTGCAGATAACTTAGAGAGAATGGTGAATAAATATCTACAGTCTTTCAGAGCTTTGGCTGGTAAACATAAGCTTAAACACACAATGTTGATGGAATGACAAGAATTAAATGGCAATGAGTCAGTAGAAATAAAACAAAAAGAGGCTTGTTACATTTCATTTTGGTCCTGTATTGATTGACAAAGAAAACAGTACCATCACAGAAAAATCATATTCACAGTCAAGTGGTGAAGAAGGTAATAAATGAAATGCTGGTGCAAAAGAAAAACATCCAACATCTTGTACATTGTTTCATTTTGGACCCAAGCTGTTTGACACAATTCTGCTCAGTTTAGTCAAGTTGTACTTCTTCTTCAGGCCACTGGGGTGGTGAATAAAATCCACCTGCACGTACCCGACAGCAGCCTGTAAACAAAGCTACAAACTAACTTGTGTTAAAGCTCCCACCCTGATGTTGGATGAACATGCAAAAACATACATTTACAAAATTAAACCAGTGTAAGGCATCACTGCAGTATCCAATAATGATGGATGCAGCAGACAGTGACAGTAACCTGGCATACTCAGTCTGTTTATGTATTTGTCTTTAACCTGCCAAGGCACACACACAAGATCTGCACATGGTGCTATCAGACTATATCCAACATGACAGATTTAAATGGGTGAAAATGACCATGATCATTGTAACCTTTTCAAAATGAAGATTATGGCACAAGACTTTCTGTGAGGAGACAGCTTGTGTTAGCAGTAAATAACCGTCATACGAGTGACTCACAGGCACAAAAAGAACCAACTCCGTGGAAGAAAGTGCATGCGTTCGAGTACACATTCTTTTTTTTTTTCGCCTTTTGTTTTATGACAAACACCAAGACGGAGAAGTGTAAGACTACATGAAGAGCTGGAGAAAATGAGAGGAAACCACAAACATTTCCCAAACCCTGTCTTCAGTCAGGGGCAGGAAACCAGATCTTTGACTCACAGCAAACAGATAGTGTTTGTTGTCCAGTGGAAATGATAGATTTATGGGTAGAGCCAAGTTTCCGTCCAGCTCTGCTAACGTAGGTTCAGGCAAACTTCTGTGACAAAATGAATCCGTTTTAAAGGTTTACTTCCAGAAACGAAGGTATTATCTTAGACCCTGTCCACATGTACGCAGGTATAAAGTGTTTGCACCCATCGTTTACAAGCAGATTCAGTTTTGCGGCGCTGAGAAAAGTTTTTTGGCTCTGCCATCTGTGTGGCTTACATCACACACAGCACGCACCATTTAACCTTTGTTTACACGGTAAGGGCAGATAAAGCTATGGTTATAGGTCCGCATGGACGATTCTGCCTTTTTATGCTGCACCGTTTCGGGGATTTTCCAGAGCAGGTCATTCTTTCGTCAGCCCTCTGATTGGCCAACATGGCTTCAGATGTGGAGAACAGATCACCACCTTTTGGTTTGGTACAGTGTTTCAATGGTGTCTGTAAGTTTTCATCATCCTTTTTTGTGTGTGTGTGTGTGTGTGTGTGTGGGGGGGGGGGGGGGGGGGGGCCCAACCCAAAAAAACCCCCTCC